>CAJQZM010038132.1:0-13608 GCA_907164665.1 Colias nastes | reverse complement strand
CGCACGCGATATTCAACTTTATTACGGCTGTATTAGCGTCTAGTACCGTAACCGGTCTCTCAGTGCCAGAAATGAGAAAGGGAGCCTCCTCTTAATACATTATAAATAAGTACCTACACTGTACAGCTATATAAATTCTCTTCATCCTTTGATAAATGTTCAATTAGGGAAATATAAAGGTATATTTTAAAAATAGCTCTTAATACCTCTGAGGTATTACAAGGAATTTGATACAGAAAATATAATTTGATATTTAATTTCATCCCACGTTCAATTGGGGTCCCGAATTTCCCTAGCTCCTCGCCTCCATAAGGCATCAATACATTTAACTCGATTGCGTAGGGGACACATTTTCATTCACGTTACGCGATCGATCCCAACTCTAACCTCCTCCAATTATTCCACAGAATATTGAAGAGGAATATTATTTACATTCAATAACTGTGTTTTCTTTCAACACAAGTTTGTAAGCGGCTTATATAATCGTAAACGTAGATCATGCTCGGAGGCTTACGATACGATTGTACGAGTAATTATTCCGTGTTTGTCGTGTTTCTTTATAAACTCGCCTCAGACATAGTTTTTATGCAAATTCCTGACGTAGGCAAGGTGAACCTTCATTAGGCGTTCGTTCAGGCTCAGGTATAAAGTCTATGTATATGGTTACGAAATGTCGGCGTGCAATTAAATAGGTCTATTGAAATAATTCCCTATCAATTAGGTGCCTTGGTCGGATTGCAAAAGATCTCCCTCAAGGGGATTACGAAGGACTTATAATGGATCCATAATTTAAGTATGTACTTCATACATTTCATATATATTCATTATTTAAGGTAGCACACCTTAAATTTCGATGTTATGGAAACGACAGGCATTGGGCTGCTGGACATAAAAACTAAAATGTTAGAAATTTTTACGTATGTACATCGCTCATCGTCGTCGTCTAGGTTTATAGGATCCGTTTTTAATATAAACAATTACGTATTAATGTTTTAATTTCTGGTAGATACATACCTAATAGATTGTGCAAAGTAAAAGAAATAGTAGCCAGTGAGAATGCTGACTTGAGACTACGCTGGAAAATTTACGATTAACGGACTTCCTCTGAAACACTTTGGGTTTCTTTTAAAAATTTAACGCAGTGCGCCGTGTGAGATGGGCTAACTTCTTCAATATTTAATTCTTTGATTTCCGAAAGCAGTTTTAAGTGTAAGTTTTTTTATTGCCCTTATACAAATGGTCCAAAAATATTAGGTAATATAACTTCCATCGCGGTGTTTTATTTAATTCGGTTGAATTGCAACTATTGAAAGACTAATAATAATTATAAGTTACGCGCTAAATACCATATGTTCAACTTCTATACGGTCCAAGCTAGTCTAGATATGTTTAAATGAATACAGTGACATAACAACGGTCCCCACAACGTTATGAGTCACATGTAACGCGTTTCCGTCATTGTGGGGTACTGCAATTTGCGGCGGCTTGTCACAACAATGCTTGATCGTTATATCGGCGAATGGAACATTACGTTTATTCTATGGATATGCCCTGTGGACATGTGTAATGGGAATGTTTAATAGAAGCGTGTATTAGCCGGCAATTTTGTCTTTAGGGATGGTCGTTGGTTAGTTTGAAGAGTGAGGTGTCTTTAAACTGCTGGTGCAAATATGGAAATACACGTATATGGTTGTGAGACAGGGATGGATGTTAACTATGTAAAAACGCCTATATGATAGTTGATCTGAGTTTTTAATCCATGTTAAATACAATAAAGCTGTTTATGCTTGAGAAATAGGAGACCTTAAATTATAACCGAGGAATAGAGATATAATAAATATAATTCTATATTGTCATGAAAATGAGGTTGCAAGTATTTAATTAAATTAAAAAACGTGAGTGTCTGACTTAAATGGTAACTGGAACAGATACGTGTAATGAGTAATCGTTAACAATTTGTTTAAACTGTAATAATCATCGCTGATTGGAACTAGAAATCTGTAGGTCAAGGTTTATAGAATGGACGAGAGTGCATAATTTGCATTGTTTCCAATATGTCGATCCATCACGATTCGCGTGATGCAGCGGTGTTTCTAGAACCAATAAATTTGTGAACATTGTGATATTCGCTAACTCTCTACAAGTTAGATAGTAGATCTGTAAAAGGTAGAATATATTTTCTTACCTAAATCTGTGCCTAAATGCTCAGTAAACTCTTTAATATTTTCACAATTGTCACAATTTGATTTTTGCATTTTGGTTGGTGAATTGGAAAGTTTTTTGTGATGAATTGGAAACTGCATATTGTGTTGAATGTTATTATCGGCAATTGGTAGCTACCGTGAACAATTATTTGATGTCACAGCACGAAAAAAGATGTTATGGTTAGATGATTTTATCCTATGCCTATCGCATTTTTCGATGGTTATACCTAGATTATTTAGAGGTTATGATTAGGAAGTTTCTAGTCTTCATAATTAATTGGTACGAGTCCTTGCTAACAAAGTTCATATGACACCATAAGCGAGCTATGGTATGCGCCACATAAATAGATTCTCACGTTCCAAGAAGTTATTATGACTTATTGGTATCTTACGAGGGTCATGCCAAAAATTGTTAGATGCTCTTTACTTAATAATTTGATACTGGCAAGTTATACACCATCGTAAACACTAGTTATTTAGTGTCAAATTTAAATATGGAACATATTTGAATTCAAATATTTTTTGCTCATAAAGGCTTATTTTTGTGACAATCTGGCGGGAATTTGCTTGCAACAATGGAACTCAATCGACGAGATTTTCGAGCTATGATTTATTATGATTATAAAAAAGGTTTAAAGCCGCAAGAATGTTTTAAACTTTTGGTTACTACTTTTGGTGAATCTGCTTGTTCACGAGCAACAGTTTTTAATTGGTTTGCTGAATTCAAAAGAGGACGGGGAAGCTTTGGAGATGAAGCGAGGACAGGTCGGCCGCCAACCGCAGTCACTACCGAAAACTATCAAGCAACTGAAAAATTTATTCGCGAAAACCGACGAATTGCATATGTAGAGCTTGAGCGAGAACTGGGTATTGGATCAGCAGCGTTGCAAACCATTATTCATGATCACCTTTCTCTCCGTAAGCGTTGTTCAAGATGGGTGCCGCACAAACTGACCGATGAGCAGAAAGACCGCCGGGTAGATTGGTGCCGTTTTATGATAGAGAAATACGACGGAGGCGAGAAGAAAAACGTATACGATATACTTACAGGTGACGAAACATGGCTGAATAACTACGACCCCGAAACAAAACGACAATCGACTGTATGGTGCTTCGATAATGAACCAACACCAACGAAATGTCGTCGTGCACGCAGCACGCAGAAACAAATGATTGCCTCGTTTTTTTGTAAGACCGGTCATATCGCTACTGTGGTGCTAGAGGATCAAAAAACAGTTAATTCTGAGTGGTATGTGTCAATTTGTGCCCCCTCAGTATTGTCAGCTTGGTGTGACAAGCGACCGAAGTCAGGAATCCGGCACCTTTTTTGGCACCATGACAACGCCTCGGCGCACACGTCCGCCAGAACACTTGATTTTTTTAATTCAAAAAATGTGTCTATCCTGCCTCACCCGCCATACTCTCCTGACTTGGCACCTAGTGATTTTTACTTATTTCCCAAAATTCAAGAAAATTTGATAGGAAATAGATTTGAGAGCAAGGAAGATGCACTGGCTGCCTATAATTTCGAAATTTCCGAGGTATCTGGAAAAGAGTGGTCAGAGGTGTTTTCCAAATTGTTTAAACGCATGGAAAAGTGTATACATGCTCGGGGTGAATACTTTGAAAAGATAGATATTAGTAATAAATAATAAATATTATGGTTTTCGAGTATCTAGTTTTTTTTGGCATGACCCTCGTATTTTGTAATGAGCGTCTGCTGAGAATCGCTGATGCGTGTATACTTTTTGTCGCATGCCAGTAGGTATTGTAGTTGGAGAGGCAATGGTTGTTATAGTGACTAAATTTCTTATTTTATGAGGCAGCAATTGAATATGAATAGAGCAACTTCTATCCATTCGTGTACGTTATATAATGCAGGCACCAAACAACGCTATTTAAAATTGCCTCTATTCAATTTTTCACAGCTTAAGTAGGTAGACTAGTTTCAAAGATGATGGATCTTTAAAATTCGCCTTAAAATATGCTTATATTTTCGCTATTCAAAACATTTTTCAAGCTGTAGTATGCTTAAGTATAAATAGTATAACGGATACTACATTGTGGTTAGGTATAGCATACACGTGCAGGTTTTCGAACTAAAAGTTTCAGTAGTACAGGCTTCGCTGGGAACAAATTTGGCATCATTCCATTTTAATGGTTGGAACCTTTGGCACATTTCCTTGCGATATAAGTTTAGAGTTATATCATGCTAGGTAACATTCTGGTAACAATGAATAATAAAAATAAATCTATGGTTTTAATTAGTATTTTTAAAAGAAGAACGCGTATAATTTTTGTGAAAGCTCTTCAAATTACCAAAAACTCAACAACCACATCTCGTAGTTACGAAGCAGTTGCTAATTAATCACGAAAAAAGCCACTGTTTAGTATTAATTGATGTTCCAGTTATAAAAAGAGGTTAAGAGGAGTGCACTCTTGAGTTCCACTAGACGATGGAGTTTCAAACGGAGTATACGAGTATCGAGACAAGTATAGTAGGTACCTACAACAGTTTGACTTGGGATTTTAGGTCTACAAAATACTTACTTAATACCTAAAATGCATAGTCTATCTATTTGGCAAATAAAGACGAGGAAGTATAATGAGAATAATAATAACTTTAATTATGAAAGTATTTTGAGAAGTGGCTTCCGCATTCAAATTTACGAGGTGGGATTTTTGTTTGTGCCGCAGATTGATGTGGGTCATTATCTCAGATGAAACGTGAAGTCGCTTGTAAAGATTTTTAAATATGAAGTTTTTGTAAAAATAAATTATGGAATCTGGTTTTCTTCATTTTAAAGATAAGTCTTTGTTTAAAAAATTGCAATTATATGAAAACCTTATAAATGTAATGAAAAAGAGTTCGATGACACCATGCCATTTTTTTAGTCACATTTTGTGTTTAGACTTTAGACCAATATTGCCTATACCTAACCTAATTCATATAAATTTTAATTCGCATTTCCGAACGTCAAAACTCAAATAGTTATTTCATTGGAAATGGGTCGGATAAGGTAAGGATAGTTGATGGCTGATGCCCTCCGCTTTGATCTGGCGGAAGTGGAAGGGTCGCCGGAGCCGTGGTGGGAATATTAGAGTGTAATGCGGCACGGCTTTTGATTGGCCCTTTGTTGAATTAGTAATAAGGTGATATTAGGTATGTAATATAGAGGTAGTGGATGATATAGGTAGATAGCTATAAAACGGTTACATCATAGTGGTCTGGTCTGGTGTAACTGGCGGATTAACTTAAGAAATGTTATGAGGTTAAATTATAGGGTTAGTTAATTAAAAATATATTTTCCTACCGTATCTCAGTCAAATATTGATGACTAATTGGTAAACTTGTCAACGGCATGGTAATATGTACATGTCCTACATAATAAAAATAAGTTTGAAAATCTATAAGATATTACGCTTCGCTTACTTTAGAAAATAAATGCGATTGAGATTTTGATAGGTTGATTTTACTTCAATATTCAGAGGTATGACGGTGCACTCCTTGTAAAAGTCCATTGTTTTATTATACAGTTAAAATCTCTCCAATTAAATTGAAATCACATGTCATGGTATTATGAATACGATACTTACGATAACGAGGTTTCTATCGCTTTGTTAATTCTTACATGATATCTTCGAATTGTCTCGCAATTGAATATCTAATAATACTATCTTGTATATTAATATTTTTTCACTTTTCTATATGTGAAGTGGGTGCGTTATTACGTGAAAAATATTCTTGGAATATGAAATGAGCATTTTCTTTGTGATGTCACAATAGCAAAATAATATCTTGATGAAATTCGTCACATACTTACGCTATGTTTGTTTGAGTTTTCTTAGAAAACAAAGAGAAGTAATTTTGCGTTGTGCAAATACAACTTACACTAACCCATTACACAATTGTTAAGAATAAATAAAAATTTAAGTGCAATATTATATTAGAATATATAATTTATTTTGTATTAAATAAAGCAAAGCGTAATATTTAATATTCAAATGAACATCTAAGCTTTACTTATACAAGGCTTATTAATTATGTACAAAGCTTAAGCGCTTATAATAAATACATTCTGTAGGCAAACTTAAATTAAACATTTATTATAATTTAAATAAACGCTATTTTAAATATTTTAAACGCAATGCGAAAAATCTCAATGTTCGCTTTCAATTAACAAAATAAGGTCGACGATAAACTGAAGTATTTGTCGCATTCCATTGTTGTATTTAGTGTTATCTAATTGGTCGGATGTAGTTTAAGCTTATCGTTACAATACTCGCATTATATTTAAGGTCATGTTCATTAAACGTATAGCTTTTGTATGTTATTAATAGGTTAAAATAATTAAGAATCCGAAGAAAATTGTTATTCTACCTATGATATATTAACTGAATATATAGCTGTTAAAATGTGAAGGTAATCGACGCTCTTATGAATTTTAAGCGTATATTTTATTTAGAGTTTGAAATAATATTTTTCCTACTATTGAATGAATGATTCAAACAAAAATCAGACGATCACAGAAACACTACGCGTGATTAATACAATACAATGAGTATGATTTTCGTAAAAAATTATCTAGTATAAGATAAGCCGCGTCAAACACAATAATCTTTATTTGAAATCTAGCCAGAGCACGATCGTTGAACGTGTTACATCATTTAATTAATTGTTACGTAGTGACGATTTATTATTATTGATTGTAATTAATCGACTTGACATGCCCGTTTATATGTTACTACTAGTCCATTGAAAAGTTACATTTGGGGTTGCATTTCTTAGAGGACGCAATTTTATTTTTTTGATGTGTAGAGGGGGTTAGTGTGAAGCTATCACCAAGTTTGTGGGGTCGCCACCCTTGTCCCACGGCCGCCATCTTGAAAATAGCGGAAGATATGGTTTATACGATATATCTCTTAAACTGTTTATCTGATAAAAAAAATTTGTTAACATTATTTCTTGCAAATTAAATTCTCCACAATTTTGATCCAGTAACTTTTTGTCGTAGAACTATAAATAAAAAAGTTATAAGCGAAAATGTTCAGATAATAGAGATATTTATATTTTTCAATAAAACTTTTTTTTATCATTTTACGAAGAAATGATATCAGACCATTTTTGTAGATTGTTTTTCGAGGAACAACTTTTACATACAACATTTTTTCATAAAGTCAATAGCTAAGGTTTTAAAGCGCTCCGAAATTAGTACTATTTTTCAGTATTCTTAGCTATACGTTATGTACATATATTATGTGTGTACTAATAATTATTTGTCATCAGTAATTGTTTTTTTTTTGTTATTATAATATTTTTAATAATTAATTTTGCAATATTATTAATAATTAATTATTGACTCTTTTCCCCACCACCCAGGAGGTAGAGTCTGGAAGCACGTTTTTTTTACGTCGAAAAGCAGGGCTGAAATGTTCTGTTCTTGCAGTGCTGCATGGGAAAAGAGCCAATAGCCAATATATGTATAGTTAAGAGTACTGAAAAATAGTACTCACTTCAGAGCGCTGTAAAACCTTAGCTATTGACGTAATGAAAAAATGATGTATGTAAAAGTTGTTCCTCGAAAAACAATCTACAAAAATGGTCTGATATCATTTCTTCGTAAAATGATAAAAAACAATTTTATCGAAAAATTTAAATAGCTCTAATTTCTGAACATTTTCGCTTGTAAATTTTTTATTTATAGTTCTACGACAAAAAGTTACTGGACCAAAGTTGTAGAGAATTTAATTTGCAACAAATAATCTTTACAAATTTTTTTTATCAGATAAATAGTTTAAGAGATATATCGTAAAAACCATTTCAACCACTATTTTCAAGATGGCGGCCGTGGGACAAGGGTGGCGACCCCACAAACTTGGTTTTAGCTTCACATTGAACCCCCCTACACATCCAAAAAATAAAATTGCGTCCTCTAAAAAACGCAAGGTTAGGCCAAAAAAATGTAACATTTCAATGGACTATACCTCTCACGAGACGTTCCGTTCTTTTGAAGCTGTAGCTTGTAGAAAATATAAGCTCTAATGGACAAGTTTCTTTTTAATATGTTATGTTATGCAGCTATAATATTAGTTCAGTTATAGTTTAATCGTTATGCTATACAATTATTGGCCAGATACGCAAGAAAAAACCATATCTGGCTTACCACAAAAAAACTTTAGACAGGGTTTAACTTAAAGCGCGGGTTCTTTTTTAATCTGCTTTTGTCGTATTTTACATAGACAACTATTAAGCCTGATTCCCACGGCATGTTTGCTTCACAAGCATTGGCAGACGACAAGCGCTTGTCGCCATCCGTCGCGATCTGAACTGAGCGTTCCCACGGCATATTGTGTGCGTATGGCAAGCACTGGCGAGCGACAAGCGCGCCGATTCCCATGGCATGTGGTGTGGTGTGGCGCGGTCGGATTTGTGAAGCAAACATGTCGTGGGAATCAGGCTTTAAAGTTTAAAGTGACAGATCCCTGGTTTAAAGTTAGACTGTGTTTAAATTGTTTTGTGGTACCTAATACCATATGTTTTTAAGTATTGAATAGAGTACATTCTAACCCGGTTATGTCTTGTAATAATAAATTAAGTTTCGTTTTCGATCTTAAAAGCCATATTTTCTAATAATCTTTGTATAAAAATTATATTAGATGATTTAGATGCATTACTTATAGCTTATTTTGTTCGAATTTCCTTTTCATTTTTCCCAAGATTTCATTTCAAAGAAAATTGTAAGTAAACTACGAGAACGTTTTACTTTGTTATAATATTTTATGCAAAATAAAATCACTTAGCGTCTACAAATACAATAAGAATTCTCTTTGAATGATAAATTTCGATTTCAATATTCGTAATGGAGCGACTTCAATGTAGTTAGACGGAGGCCGAGGGGATCTATGAGTGTCTTCAGATCTTCGATCAATCATAATTCTATTTAGTATCTACTTTTCAAGAAATAGGTTATCAAAAAGGTATTAGGCGTACCTAGTTTTATTTTTTTTATTTCAGTAACGGCCATTTATCAATATTATACTATTATATATTGTTTGTATAAGACCTATTTTAAATGTATGTATATTTTTCGACTGTTCTTATATTTTGCTTGTGCTGTGAAACGATTTTCGAAGGCCGATAAAACGGTTGAATGGAATTTGTGGCTTAGACAGTGTCGCTGCAATTTGTGTCGATTTACCACAATTTCCTAAACTTTCTCGGTATTTGTATCTACTTGTGCAAGTCAAATAATGAAAAGTATTGTGATTTGTGATATCGTAAAGGTATCTTCCTCTTTCTAATTAGGTACCTAACAGCATAATACTACGAAATTATTGATAGTTATTTATTAGTAGATAGTAAAATATTGCTCAACGTTGGAGTAAATTCTAAGTGCGAAAGGTCTAGGTTTAGAAAATTACGTCATTAACAAGTTCTCATAACTATTGGAATGTGACACCAGCGTACACTTATGAGCCTCATTATCATACAATAACGTCATTCTGTGTTAAATAACGAAAACTGTAAAATTGTTCATTACATCATGGCCGTGTGAAATCGGAAAAGGGAAAATGAGCGCAATTCACACTTTGCGCTCGTTTTATTCACGGAGAGTGAAAGTGTGAAGCTACGCGCTGTGATATGTAGAGATTTAGATGGTTTTAGATGTAATCTATTCTCTTCACTTCGTGCATATTAAAGTAACTAAATAAATAAAATTTTTGATTGTCAGGAATCAGCGCCCTCTTCCACAGAGTCCATAAAATGTAAAAAAGAAAGTATGAGATCTTTGCGTATTATATGGATGATAATTAGGTACTCGATTCAATAGATACCTAGTAGGTTTTGCATAATTTCATCGTAATTAATACATTCCCAAATCCTGATATTTCATTATAGTCTATACTCTATTCTTAGAAGTTTTCTTGTTATATCACTGCAATTACAAGCTTTAATTATTAAGTATGTAAGTATTATGGATCGTCTTTTATGGTCTATTGAATACGTTACTTATCAACCAGGGTTTGTATCCCGTTGGTGACATGAGCAGGGATTGACACACTTAGATAATATATACTTATTCATAACAAGAAAATCAGTAGTTACAATAAGGGCTCTCTATCTTTATTTACATATGTACCTATGTTGATAAACATTAGAGATGCGCCGAATAGTGGTTTCACCGAATAACCGAATACCGAATACTATTCGGTTAAAACCTTACCGAACCGAATATTCGGCCGAATTATTCGGTTCAATGTTTTGACGTGTTTTGACGCGTAAACCGGTTCTAACGGGTCGCAAGTAGCTGCTGGCTCGGTGGCGAGCCTTACCTCATCGCCCGCCACCCGCGTATATCGCCCGCGCACTCCGTGCCGTCTCAGTTGTGTTGAAACATCGCACGAATACGTTACAAATTAAAACAAAAAAAAAATACATGTTAAAATTTATTGTTGACATAAATCATTCATAATATGAAGTTATTTATTTAGTTCTATAGCCAAGAAAGTAGAAATACTCATACCGAATATATTCGGCACCTAAACCGAATAATTCGGCCGAATACGAATAGTGAAAAAGATGCCGAATATGCCGAATACCGAATATGTATTCGGTATTCGGCGCATCCCTAATAAACATGAATAGTGTAATTATAACATAGGTACACTATGTACGTATATTAATTAGCTTGAAAAATACATATTTACTAATCTTGTTAATAGCAATAAAAATACATTTCTTTTTATTAGTAGCAGCTACTTGAATATGAAAAGTAGAGTTTAATCTATCCAAGTCCACACAGATAGTTATTCCACAAATAAAATGCTCGACTGCATCACTGACTTATATTAATTATGTTAAAAAAATAAATGCAGTGAAATCGTGGTTTCTCGTAATGCAAGTCGGTTTCTTTTAAAAGTAGACAACATCTCGAGTCTCGACGTTAGGTCACTTCGGTTGTGAGGGTATTTTATGTACTTATATCTCGGATGTAGAGCAAAGTAAGGTGGGCTGTGGGATGTGGTTATATCACGTTATTACTGATGAATGGTTGTGATTTCATTGAACAAATAGTTTTCATGTCTTTGTAGAACTTATTGGGAGAGGGTATATTATATTTATATCTCGGATGTAGAGCAAAGTAAGGTGGTTGTGGGATGTGGTTATATCACGTTATTACTGATGAATGGTTGTGATTTCATTGAACAAAAAGTTTTCATGTCTTTGTAGAACTTATTGGGAGAGGGTATATTACATTTATATTACATTTATATTACATTTATATTACATTTATATTACATTTATATTACATTTATATCTCGGATGTAGAGCAAAGTAAGGTGGTTGTGGGATGTAGTTATATCACGTTATTACTGATGAATGGCGACGATTTATATTGTGCCAATATGTATATAATTTTTCATGTCTTTGTAGTGCCTACTTTGATCTTTATAAGAAGCAATTAACACATACATCTAAACATATTTTTAGCACATAAAATGTGTTACTTTTATTATGTATTAACACGAATAACGATGTTTTAATGGAGGCTTTTAAAAACCCAAGAACGTTGAATGTTATTGTACGGGTGCCGTTCTTTAGAAAATGTTAGCTAAGTTACTCTGCGAAATTTTATTTTTAGGTCATATTTAAACATAATAACAAATTGTATTTTTTATAGGAAGCATTTTTTATAAACGATAGAAAATACGTGATGTAATTTAAAAATTATAGTTATTAGGTATTTTCTGATAGTTTAAATGATTGAAAAAAAGCTTGCTTTAATTCCTTTTCGGTACATAAATACAGGGCTTTCTTTAATTCTAATGTAATTAATAGTTTAGCTTAATCATTGGACTAAAAAGATATTTGATCCTTCAGTAGACTTGTACAAGTTTTGAAGTTGTAGAAAGTGTAACTGGATATCTTGAAAGCTGATCACTTGTAGAAATATACTTGCAAGTACTTACTAAGTGCTAATGGTTGGTAATTACCTTATGGGTTGACGAACCCTTGTTTGTAAACATATGAAGCATTTTCAGAAGTATTTTTATTTATAGGATATAGAGAAACCTTTCAATTTAATGAAAAAATGAAAGAGTATATAGTTTATAAGGTCATAAGGTCATCTTGTCACCTTTTCTTAGGAATATAATATTAATAAAAAATACACCTACGCTATTTTAGTATTTTTATTAATATTACTTGAGAAGGTAGTGCTAGTGCAATACGTCTTTTTCATATATTTTCGATGTCGACCTTCTCATCATTTAAAAACAAATATTCGGTATATATTTTTACCAAAGGCACAGTTAAGATCTCCATTCAGTCAAACACTTGAACTGTGTTATTAATAATGTCCATGTTATATAATTATAAGCTTCGTTCGGAAATATAATATGTATCGTTTTGTTTCCAGTAGTGCGGTTGAGGCGATCTCGACACGATGGGGAAGCTACTGTCCAAGATCTTCGGGAACAAGGAGATGAGGATACTCATGCTGGGACTAGACGCTGCTGGAAAGACTAGTATCCTTTATGAAATAAAATAAAAAGACGTGTGGCACTCGGGGACTGCCGCGGTAAAGCTATTGCATAGCATGCCTTCAAGCCACACCTCCGAGCCCGTCGAAGTGGGGAGCGGGAGGTTTTTTCGTTACGGAATTTCTCGATTCGGTCCCCGCGCTCAAGGCCCGCGATAGAAGCTATGCAATAGCTTAAAAAAAAAACTGCAATTAACATCAATTTAACTGTAGTGGCTAGAAGTAATGTAGACAATACAAGTGATCAATTTATTCACAAAAAATACAATTTTATTTTAGTTAATATTTTCAACGTTAACATGAACGTTTGAACCTTATAGAATGCTTTAATATAAAAAACTCAACAAGAATAGTTGAATTTTTATATATCACCTTCAATAATAAATAATTTATTTGAGCCGAATTAATCAAAATGTTGGTCTATTAATGCTATCTCCATAAAATAAAATAAAAAGGTATTCTAGTATCTCAGTTCCAAATTAAACATATGTATTATTAATATCCTTGTTATTGATTTTGTGTGCTTGATGTTATAATTATCCTGAACGTACGGTCAGCAATTTTATATAAATTAAAATTAGGTCAGTCAGTAACAACGATACCCACAGTCGGTTTCAATGTAGAAACTGTTACGTATAAAAACGTCAAATTCAACGTGTGGGATGTTGGAGGGCAGGACAAAATACGACCGCTATGGAGGCATTATTACACAGGTACAAGTAATCATTTTGTATATTCTCCCCTTCTTTCTAATTATTTCTTTAGCCATAAACTAATTAATTGACAGTATGGTACGGGAGCTACCAACGTTTAAAAAAAAGTCATTTTAGTATAGTTGGGTTTTTGATATGCTGTTTCTC
>CAJQZM010038123.1:7519-38133 GCA_907164665.1 Colias nastes | reverse complement strand
ACAAAAATTTTAGAATTTACCGATAGCCCATAAAAAAGAAGTAGGCGGTAGTGTCATGCCATACTTTTCCGGTGTGACTTACAGCCCGCCATACCGACGCGAATGTGTTGATTTAAAAAAAACAATTCAACCATTTGTACCAGGCTAACTTTTGCACAGGTAACCATCGTCGTGCAGCCATTTACGAAAATCGCCATGCCATACTTTTCGGACGATTCCAAATGGTCGCCATACAGCCGAAAATCTGCAAATTGTTTTTTTCGCCGAACCATTTGTAACACCCTAAATTTTTTTTTCAACAACTCCTGAATGATTATAAATAGAAGTGTGATAATGCCATACCTGTGGGAGGTGGCGAATGTGTATAAGATTTTTTTTTTATTGTATGATTTTATTCGTATTTTGAACGATTTGTAACAGTATGGCATTAATCTTTCCTATGAGTTTGAGGTTCAACAAATATAAATACAAAATTTCAAAGATCTAGGTGGTAGAAATCTTCACTTCTATAAATTAATAATAAATTTATTTATGAAGTATGGCAGCACTTTTTCCCCCTACTAGAAGTATGGCAAATATAATAATGGTCACATTTTATCAAATACTCTCCAAAAATCCAAATGCAATACTGGTACAAAAAGTTTGGCGAAAAAAAAAATTTTTGCAGATTTTCGGCGGTATGGCGACCATTTGGAATCGTCCGAAAAGTATGGTATGGTGATTTTCGTAAATGGCTACACGACGATGGTTACCTGTGCAAAAGTTAGCCTGGTACAAATGGTTGAATTGTTTTTTTTTAAATCAACACATTTGCGTCGGTATGGCGGGCTGTAAGTCACACCGGAAAAGTATGGCATGACACTACCGCCTACTTCTTTTTTATGGGCTATCGGTAAATTCTAAAATTTTTGTGTTACAAATCGTTTGACTTTCGCTATTTTTACGACGAGTTCGACTAACGCCCACGCGACTAAGCCGCCGGTACCAGTGTTCACACCATCGTTTTTCTTTTTGTCATTGCGTACTAAGACCCCTGTAGAACCGCCATCCTGTTACAAATGACTCGAAATTTTGTGTCAGTATCTCCCGGTCTACGTCTGCCATTTTGAAATTTTAAAATAGATTATAAATAGAAATAGACAGCAATGAAACAATGAAATTTTACTGAATATATGAATTATTATGTCCCATAGACGTGGAATAAATATTATAAGTAATAGAACGCAGGTAAAAGTCGTCAAAATTATGAGGTAAAATTTGAGCAAGCAAGTGATCCTCGTATGTAAAAAATAAGGTAAAAAAATTATCTTAAAAAAGATTGCCGCCATTGTTCATGTGTTTATGGGACATGCAATGCGTCGTAAAATGTGCATAAAAACGTTTAATGTGTATGCAAATAATAAAAGGGAATACAAGTACAAGGGGAACACCATGCAAGGCATTTTCATGTGTGTAGTGAGCTTACAAATTATTACTGATAAGAATCAAAGGAACGTTCACTAAAGAAAACAATAATTATATATAGGTAATAATATTTTCATACTTAAAATAAAATGCAATAAACCATCTGCTTAAACATTGCAACTACTAAGTACCTACAAATTAAAAATGTTCACGCTTATTACACCAGCTCACCAATTTCCTTAGACATAAAAATCTGTAACAAATCAAACGAACTGTAAAAGTTTTGGTAATTATTTGTTCTGCCAGAGCACCATCCTAGAGGTAGTCGAAAATGCATAAAATTTTTAATACCAACTGTTTCGGAGGAATTTGATTACAAATATTGTGAAATGAGAATTTTATATATTGAATAAACAAGATAGTTACTACCTAAAGAATTTTAGTCATTGGAAAATCCGGTCTCCTGCGGCCTGCCAAGATTTATTTTTACTGAACATGCCATTCTATCTTGATTAAGGGCTCTTGTAAATTACTTTAATAAGCACCTCTGTGATCGTTTATGCACCTCGCGTGACGGTTGCATTTTAATTTATAGAAAAATTGTTCGTGTGCACGCGCCATTTTATATACCTTATCCTTTATATAGGTATTAACATTTATAGAATAATTATATTATTTTGGGTAGCTAAGATATATTTTAGGACACATATTATAAATAAACAGCGATTTAATTACTTACAAAGTTTTATTTTTATTTTAAGGGGTGTCTAAAAATTCTGCACACTTTTTGGATACATATTTCTATATTATAAAACCATTCCTTATTATAGACATTATAAAACCCGCTAAAAATACTTAAAGAAATTATACATTATGTGAGTGCTTATAAACCTTTTCTAAGAAATATAAAAATATAAAGTAATAAAAATAAAATTAATTTTAAATCAGCCACTCGAAAATGTGTAAGAAATATCCTGCAGTCTACCAAATTAAGATTAGTAGTGAAACTACATACACAGTTACGACTTGAAACACAATTTAAAGGATTTATTCTAGAGGATTTACTGGGTTATCATCATCACTACATAGTATAAAACAAAGTCGCTTTCTCTGTCCCTATGTCCCTATGTCCCTTTGTACGCTTAAATCTTTGAAACTACGCAACGGATTTTGATGCGGTTTTTTTTAATAGATAGAGTGATTCAAGAGGAAGGTTTATATGTATAATAACATCCATTAAATAGTGGAGAAGTACTGTTTTTTTCGAGGTTTCCAATGTGATGTCGTAAAAAATTACATTTTTTCCGCGTACATTGCAAACGCAGGCTGAACCCTACGAGTTTTATCAAAATAATGTACTAAGTATTATACACATTGAAAAGGTCTACAGAAAAGTCCGCGATGGTATATGTCTATCTCTTATGGATAACCCCTTGGATAACCCACAATAACTTTTTTTTGTCATTTACTTTTTACGACAAATAATGGCTAATTTTCGAAGCGATTTTAACCAATACAGCATTAATCCTTAACCAATTAAATACCTTGAATACATTGTTCATTTAATATAGATCTATATGGCCCTTTACACCGTATGATTTAAGTGAATATTTTCGAAGATATTAAAGATTTAAAAATTGCGGGACGTAGCGTTTGCGGCGGTACCGCGGCCGTCCGGTGCGGGTCGCTATGTTTTTATATACAACGTTTACAGTTTTTCTGTAGTGTATTTAGTATCAGCATTGCACCCGTGCGAAGCCGGGGCGGGTCGCTAGTAAATTTATATTTTGTTAACTTTAGTAGAGACTTAGTGGAGAAATAAAAGAGTATTTTATCTGTAAAAAAAGGCCGATTTCTCACTTCTTATAATGAGAATCCTGAAGTTTATAATATTTTTTAAATTTTTAAATTTAATTGAAAGTATAATGACTTAAATGTTGTGCCACATAAAGTATTTAGTCTTCATAAAATAGCCTGATAAAAACACAAGTTAAAAAGAAGTACTTAGTTCAATAAGATATAGATAAAGTAAAAGTTGCTGAAGACGCGCGACGTATGATTTTTGACTACGCGGGTGAAGCACACCTGAAAAACTAGTAAAGGTGTTGTTTTTTTATCAGTTGCGGAGGAATCTTACCAACATTCGCTCTTTAGCAGGAACCATTCGAACGAGTGACCGATACGATCAGCCGTAAATTCCTAGGTTAACCACCGCTGTGCTATGACTAACTTAAGTACGACTTAAATAGAGTCATTACTAACCACAATCTAGTCCACGATAATATGGGCTGTGCTGTGCTGTCGAATACTGTCTTCGCTTGCATTTTGTGGTCGAGTCCTAAAACTACATTGAACCAAGTCATACAAAGATGCAACAATACGACGAAAATTTAAATGGGTTTCAGGCTCGACGTCTTTGTCTATAATAAGTACAGTACTCCCAAACTGATAATGCGCATAGAAAAATTCGTCACTGTTCGGCAACTGTCATATTCCCCGAGCCTCCGAAGATGATATGTATATCTCTATATGGTTAAATGTATTTTCTTCATGCATAGTTTATTAGAATTATGAGTTTTATTGTGGTTTTATGGTAAAAGAGATAAGTAACGAAATTTGTTTCGATAATTCAATGTAAGTTAATAGCGAGGATAAGCCACACGATTGCGAATATATATTTGTTGTATTGATTTACTTGGAAAATTCTATACTTAGAACTATTAAAGTGTCTTACTGAAGCTGGCGTGATGATGGATGTATGGAAGGTTAATAAGACAAATTTTTTATTTAAAAAAAAAATTTTCAAACACTGGTTTGCATTTAAATTGTAGAAATCTAATCATTAAAATCTCAGTCCAAAGGATTTACAGAATCAGGGATTATCTCTATTTCTGATATCGTACCTCTAGAATGATCAGAACTTTCATTGTGCTCTTATTAACTATCACTTTCCCCACTGCTATCTGCTACCTGTGTAAATAATCATTTTTTCGGAAAATTCAACTTTGAAACAAAACTAAGAAGGGTATGTAACAGCAGCTCTATATAATTCCATACAGAGATAATACGTGCGGTCACCACCAATATATAAAGACGACTGACGGATTTTTGAATTTTTTGACTGACAGGCTACCGTCACCTACCGCCCGAATTGTTTTCGATTGTGTATGACTCTGAATTGACTCCTATTTCTTTCGAACAAGGTGCAAGATGCAAGTGCATTGTTTAGGGCACTTACGATTCAATGATTCGGGGTGATTCGGGTGTTTCTGGAAATACGATAATTGGCGAAGATCTGCATGCGCATTATTAATTTTGGAGTACTGTATATTCGAATATATGTCAAAACATCAAATTCGTTAAAAGTAGAAAGAATCCATACTAATCTACTAATATAATATTATAAATGCGAAAGTAACTCTGTCTGTCTGTCTGTTACTCAATCACGCCTTAACTACTGAACCAATTTGCATGAAATTTGGTATAGAGATATTTTGATACCCGAGAAAGGACATAGGCTTCTTTTTACCCCGGGACATAGGATAGGTTTCATCCCGGAAATCCCCCGGGAACGGGAACTATGCGGGTTTTTCTTTGACTGCGCGGGCGAAGCCGCGGGTGGAAAGCTAGTAAGTTTATAAATAAATAATCAGTCAATTGAGCCCCTCGATGAAGATTGACAGCTTATTATTCTAAGAATGTACCAATGATTTTATTGAGATACAAAAACGAAGACAGACAGATAAAAATATACAACGTCTCATTTTGCGGATATTTTCGTGGATAAGCTTACCTACTGCTACACAACGAAAAAGAAACCCAATAAACGGTGTTTTTGAAATTCAAATAAACAGAGCGAATTGGAAAAGCATGGAAAAAGAAAGTTCACAATCCAAACTAACAGTCCAAACTAATCGCGGACAATGGCAAGAGAGTTTATATAATGTTTTGTCTATTTGCAACAAAGTTCTCTTTTCCCTGCATTTCTTGCATAAACTTGCAGTTCGATTGTCTGACTCTTGATATCTAAATAACATTACTCTATGGAATAAACCGGAACTAAACACAGCTTCCCAAGTTACAAGATTATTCAGTGAAATGGTCCTCAAGGGTCGTAATGTCTTGTTACTTGTTTGTGTTTAACTCCTCGAATACTATTCCGCATACCTACCAATAATTATTTGCATTTGAAGATATACTACATTCTACATTTTATTGCAAGCTATGATATTTTCAGTACATATTAAAGCAATGACTAATGAGCTAGCATAAATTTTACAAAATATGTTGGTAACTAAAACGTAAACTCGTGTAAAGTAATAACTTTATAATAAACTTAAAAATAAGGGACTATTTCAAAACCTTCTACTGCCTAGAGCCCGCTACTTTATTTGCGTGATACAGGCGTGATTGAGTCACAAACATTCATACGTCGATACATAAGCAATTTACCTAAATATTATTAAAGGTTCAATATGAAAATGAAGATAGACGATTTATTTATTCCTTCGCTTTAAATATATGAGATGGATAGTAATTTATCCGTAAATATACTGCCTACTTATATTACGAATATCCTTGCAATTTGTATTCCACAACGCAACGCAAGGTGGGCGTCCGTGGGCGATCTAGAAAATATATAGTAGGTAAGTATAAGTATACAGAAATATTTACACTAAATAGATATTGTATCTCCTTGAGATTGATTAATAATATCCGTTTATAACAAGTGTTGATTAGAAACTATACAACGAAACAAACTATACCTACTTTACTTTAGAAACTCGCTTTTTTTTAACTTACAGATAATAATCGAACTGAATACATAGCATTTAATGACTCAGTATAATTGTTATTAAAATTTGAATAAAATCAGTTCAATTAAAGATATATTGTATTTAATAACTTACCGTATTTTTGTAGACTTATAGTATAATACCCAAAATCCTAAAAAGCACTTTAAAATAAAATATCATTATAAGAGAAGACAAAAATAGAAAGCTCGAATTCAATAAACATTTCCGAATTATTCTGATTATAGTATTATATTTTACGTTCCAGTCTCCAGAGCTTTGAAATAAAACAATATTGCAAATGCTGAAGCGCCTTTTGTTATTTGGCCGCAATTATTTTTGTTATCGTTTTTGTCACTTTTAACTTTTAAGTATTTTAAAAGATTTTGCAATGGTACCTTAAATAATTATCGTACAGATAAATGACGCTTTAAAAGCCTGAAAAATCTTACGATGTTATTATTCATACTAAATATGTATTATTGTATAAGTATTATCAGGTGATAGTAATATAATTCAATGCTCTCTCTTCTCCCTGTACGATATATAAAGCTGAAGAGTTTGTTTGTTTGAACGCGCTTCTCAGGCACTACCTACTGATCTGATTTAAAAAATTATTTCGGTGTTAGATAGCCCATTTATCGAGGAAGACTATAAGTAGTGAGTATAGAGTGTCCTATGGTGGACTTAGTTTTAGTTTTATTTTTTACTAACAAATGGATCTGCGATATCCGAATTTTATGCTAAATAAATAAAATAAAATAGGCTATATATTATCATCACGCTAAAACCCCTGGGCACAGCTAGAAATTTATAATAATACTTTTACTTATGCATAAAATATTAAGTTATATATACGTTTAAAAATTTTATTTTTACAATTCATAAAAAAGCTTAAAAAATCAAAGCTTTATTTATTGCCGTAAAAAGAAAAAACTACGAAGATGTAAGAAGTATTTTTTTGGTTTTGCGTTGAACGTATCTCAAACAATACTTCGTGATTCGTGTAGATTAAAAATGTATCAGATATCGAAGCCGACTCGGTTTCAACAGGTATAAACTATAATTGATAAGTCAAACGAAGTTTGCGAGGAGGCCGCAATGTACAATTGATTTCATTCAAGCTGAAACTGGTTTGCAATCATGGCGAAATAAGTTCGATTAGTTGTATTGAGTTTCCGTAGTATTATATTATCTTTGTGTTTCACTGTTTAACTTTAAATTTTAAATGTAATGCATGAGATTCTAATTGTAAGATAAAATTGATGTACCTTTTAAATCTGGGCAACAGCTCTGTTTTAAATATAATTCGATTAATTTATTTTATTCCTCATGCATTTTTAGTATCAATATATAGAAAAATACATACCTTGTATAAAAAAAAGGTACCTATAAAATATTAATATTATTCTAAACTTAAGAAGTAAATGTTTGCTTCGTAAATAATGTTTCTCATTTAAAATTACAATTTCCAACTTACCGTAATCTTCGATTTCATTGTGCATACAGCATCAGTTTTATTATCTTAGAATATAAATTCCCTAAAGTTCCAGTTCAATCTAATTCAGTAGAGTCAAAAGGTCAGGTTATTCCTACAACTCTTTATACGGTATACGAAATAAGACACCGTTTTGTTAAACACTCTTTACGACCTAATGTTCTTCCCGATATAAAACCGATACTTTCTAGACAGATAATAATCGAAGTATTTTTATTGCATTGATCAGATTGACATGAAATTAAGTGTTTTTATTGCGTATCTTATTTCCCAACTTATTTATCTTTGTTTAATAGAAATTAACGCAGTGTGGGTTTCAAAATGATGTCCTATACATATAAAGTTAATTAAATAGATTATAGAAGCCATAACGGCTTTATTTGTTACAATAATTAGGTATTATCGTTTCCAAACGAAACGCAAAGACCTTTTAAGCATTTTACAGCCTAATTTTACTAAAGGTTTTTGATTCATTAAACTACCTACTCATGCAAATTCATGACTAGTTATTCTATTTTTATGAGAAACAGCTATAGAAATATGACGACTCAACTCTAAAGTTATATGTACTTAACACGCTGTATTAGAGCAGGCTCCAAGGAGATGTTCGTTTGCAAAAATAGCGGACTTAAATCTGACTTCTGATATATATTGTATAGATCCCAGACATCCTATAGACAGATGTTGCCAACCAGTTTTGTGGTCCCCCTCCCCCCACCCCGTTAATTAAATATGGCATACAAAGAAAAAAATAAAAATTTCCAAAACATGCCGTGTGGGGTATCAAATGAAAGAGCTTATTGAGTAGATCACGAATATATAGCATACTATAACATTTCTTACACTTTCTCTAAGATTTTTTAGAAAATTTACGAAAATGCTCCATTTTTGAGTTAACTTTAAACCACTATAGATTGAAAACTCATGAATATATTTTTTAAATTATTATTTTAAATAATTAACAATAGTCCATTGTTTACGATTCAATAGTTTGTAATAAGTGAGCTATATGTATGTGGTGGATTTGATGACCCCACAAAATGTTTTAAATTGCAAGGCGCAACTTTCACTGAAGTTACCGATTTGAAATCTAATCACACAGAGGCTGATTCAAGAATGTTCGGCCATATTGCAGAGATAATTATTCTAAGCCCTGACACCGATATTTTTGTATTAGGCCTTTATTTCTGGCATAAACTTGAAAATATACTCGCCATCTTTGAATGCTCCCCCCACTCCCCCATGCAACTATTTCACTGTACGAACTATTGAATCGTAAACAATGGACTATTGTTAATTATTTAAAATAATAATTTAAAAAATATATTCATGAGTTTTCAATCTATAGTGGTTTAAAGTTAACTCAAAAATGGAGCATTTTCGTAAATTTTCTAAAAAATCTTAGAGAAAGTGTAAGAAATGTTATAGTATGCTATATATTCGTGATCTACTCAATAAGTTCTTTCATTTGATACCCCACACGGCATGTTTTGGAAATTTTTATTTTTTTCTTTGTATGCCATATTTAATTACCGGGGTGGGGAGAGGGGGACCACAAAATTGGTTGGCAACATCTGTCTATAGGATGTCTGGGATCTATACAATATATATCAGAAGTCAGATTTAGGTCCGCTATTTTTGCAAACGAAACTCCACTGAGAGTCTGGTCTATATCTATATTACAAAATATCTAAACACAGCACTTATGCAAATTATTATGGAAATATTATTATCAATCGTGAGGATGTCCCAGCGTGCGATTTGTCTTTATATGGCTCCATGACATTTTTACGATTAGGTATATTTACATTAAAAACAAAAGAATGTTATCTACCTATCTAAACAAAATAAAAAAAAAACATATAAAACAGAGCA
Organism: Colias nastes; assembly: GCA_907164665.1. Taxonomy (NCBI): domain Eukaryota; kingdom Metazoa; phylum Arthropoda; class Insecta; order Lepidoptera; family Pieridae; genus Colias; species Colias nastes. The sequence goes on along the minus strand of CAJQZM010038123.1, from coordinate 28,563 downwards.
ATAAAAATAAACTTATTGAAATAAAAATATTATAATCTGCAAACGTTTACAATTCAAATTATACCGCAGCATGTCTATATAAATTCTGTTTAAAAACAATCAATCACAATTACATAATCATTAGAATAACCATTATATTATTGACTTAAATACGAAGACTTGCCAGTATGTAAAGCAGCTATTATATATCTATTAAATAATATAGGCAATTTGAATTTGCATGAATAAATATATATGTACCAATAGTTTATGACATGCAGTCCTCGTGTATGAACATCGAATGCGAAGCTCATAATATTAATATGCAATGCAATTATTTATCCTTTTATGAATATTAATTTTTATGACACATGCTTCTTTATATTCCAAGGAGAGGACAGGCAACATATCAATGGGAACAGTGAACATAAAACCGATGAACTCTTATGAAGCTCTTATGTTTAGTTTTAATTAATTTGTGTGTGATAATAATGTTTGATTGGTAGTGACTCATAAACAATGACGAACCTATAACATATTGAAGGTTCTAAATTGCATTAACGCCCTTCCATCTACCCCTGTTTTAACTGAAATTGTTTAATCAGAAATCGATACTAATAAATTGACAACTACCGCTGCGAGTTATACGAACATAATATAGATGTTTGAATACCCTTATAATATAATGTTTAAAATTCCTTTCTTCCAAAATGACAAAGTTCGTAGACCGGATCTCCGTACAAAGGACAGGTGAGTGTGTCTAAGCATACTTGTCAACGGGATTCTGCGACCACTTGAGCTTGACGTTGGAAGGTAATGAGTGAAATCTTTCCTCAGCTCACTGATCTGCATTTCAAAGGTATTGTACGTATTACAATACGTGGAGACAATGGGCTTATAGCTTAATGGAATGTCTCGCAGGTATGAATAAGGAGTCTTTAGTACGGAGCATTTAGCGCAGTAATTAGTTTCTCTAAAATAAAGAGCAAATTTTCAACACGAATTCTGTTCGGATATATTCCTCAGTTTGTCGTTCTTATTTGACTACCCTTACAAATTGATCACTTAAAATTTGTTAGACGTTGGAGAATTTCTTATCGCGTATAAAATTTGGCTCACAACCCGCATAAGTACCTAATCGACAGGCAGCAGAAAGGGCGATAAGGGCACAATAGCGATTACAAGAAACACAACACAAGACAAAGAACGCGGACTCTGAAAATGGGAGTTCTGAAAGCTTTCATATGGAGCCTGAAGGTTGCGATCCTTTGTAAAACTTCAAACGCTTAAAACAGTAAGCGTCTCTCCAAGACCCATTCGTTCGAAGTCTTTATTTTAAATTCTATTGCTTTAACCCCAAGCAATGATTTCCTTAATTTCGATCCATGGGGTAATTAGGCTTTCTTATTACCACATAGATATTTTTTCTTATTAAAATTTATTGTGTATCTTCTTAATTTTAAAAACGTATAAAAGACAAAAATCATTATGATTAAATAAAAATCCACTTACATTTCATTACAGAAACAGGAAAACCTGTCAACAGTACAAAACGCAAGAGAAAAACTGTAAAATGCACAAAAATAGCTCAAATCTCAGGAACTGACGCATAGCGTATTTCTTAAGAAAACTGTCTATTCATTATAACTAGAAATATATGTTTATTTCCGAATATAATTCTACGGAAGCCAACGATTTGGGTAACAGGAGATGGGCTTACTATCCCGGGAGCATGCTAATGCATTATAGTCACTTACTGGAAATTCGATCGTTTTATTATGCCCGATGTGCCTCTACGGGCAGAGATGGAACGAATGTGTGATTTTAAGGTGATTTCTTTTAAATTCTGTATTCGGGCGACAGTTCACCGTTCCCATGGTGCGATGCGAACGGTTTTTAAGTTACGTAGGTAATTAAATGTTGACGTGACATTTTTAAATACGAAACGTGTTAACTTATGGGAAATTTGAAGTGATAGCTGTAGATATAGGTGGTGAAGTATTAGGGCATTGTAAATCACCGCAGCTCAGACTTTTTATTGAAGTGAAAACTTCTTTAGCGGCGTTGGGTATAAAATCTTAAACTCGCGTCAGGACACGTGGCCTGATCGAAAAAGCGTAAGACGGATTTTTTTTTTTTAGCCCTTATATTCCATGCGTAAGACGGATACCATTCCAAAATATCAAACATGCTGAACGTTAATAATCAAGTTTTCACTTCTGCCGGCACTCCCGGAGTGCAACCCGTCTTTTTTTATTTTCTCAGTATCGGCCTGATATGATATTATATGATAATATCTGTATTATTTTAAAGAAATAGGGTTTATTGTGTTCTATATGAGTGGTATTTAACCTCATTATTTACGTAAACTGTGAGAACACACTAACACATAATGAGAACATCTCTCTAATTATACTAATTCTTATTTATTATTCGTTATTCTTTCATAATACAATAATCTAAGGCAATAATTAAAATAGTAAACCCAAAATCGTCTATTAAAATTAATATAATCATGTGCTCCAATGACATTCACAATATTATAATCCTTACCACAACAAAATAATGAATATGACCTGTTGATATTGGCTTGACCGAAATTGGCCACGTCAAATCTCAATGTTCAAATTGCGCAGATACATGCACAGAGACATAGGACTTAGGAGCCATAGCCAGTAGGTATTCTCTAGGTATATTATGGACCAGTGATAAAAGTTTCAACACGATATTAATAAAATAGTTCGATACAAAAACTTTAAATTTTATTTCTTCTATATTGTGGAATGTATATTATGCAATTAATAAATAGTCGTAAAAAGTTTCGATGTAGGGTAGATTCGCTACAGTAAAACAACGACTCCGAAAACCACCTCACGACCAAATTGTTTATTAGTTTTAAAAACAAGATACCTTTCCTCACAAGTCACTTGGGATGTACATTGTACAGTCTCACGTTTTCTAGTTTACAAGTATAAAAAAGCGTACATTAAGTCAATGTACGACGCATAAGTAAAGCTTATTTAGACCACAGAAGGTCGATCGTATATAAATAATAAATTCGGCGATCTTCCCTTTCCAGTTCCCTTATCTAGTCCTCTCAGGCACAGCTACACAAATTCACGTCGATACGGTTGACAGCATGATGATATCCCTATTCCCTACTCGATCTACATTAAAGTTATAAAGAGCTGAAGTTTGCAAGGCATCTGCGAGATAGTGTCTAGTCGAACCAATGGTCCGGTTTTGAAAGCTCATCTCTTCTATTATAGAAATTGCCTTTTTGTTAGGTTACTTTTTTGTTTAGTTAGGTACTTCAATCTTGCAATCACATTGTGATTTCTATTATGAGCCAAACTTCTGTATGGATGTAAAAATAATGTTCAAAAGTCTACTTCTAGAGTTTGGAGTAAATGCAGAAGACTGCTGCTTTCAATTTTCATACTTTTAGTGACACACATGTCATTTAAATGATTTTTAATTTATATTGGTATCAGAAAAGTGAATTTTATTATTAAAGAAGAAAAACCTTACATAAAATCAATCTGATGAATTAAATTAAAACTGCACTGAATACCTTAGTAAAAATTCTCATCCATAATCTTTATCATAATATGAATATTAATTCAATAACGACGAATTGTTCCAACAACAATGAATGCGTCTACTTGATTGTCCCAATTGTTCAATAAGAGATTGATATAACCCCTTTTTGATCGTTGAGCTGCACAAACACACACACATACATAACACACATAGGCACATGATGTGTATTCAATATTCATGTCCCAATTTCAACTGCGTCATACGATCGCAATTCAATTAATTGTTAAGCTCATAACTTTCTAGACATTAAATAATGACAGTCTAAGCTTTATGATAATATCACTTTATTATGATCGCGAGTTACTGTTATTACGCAGTTAAGCACAACTTTTGTAATTTAAGTCAAAAGTCATACGAGTACATCACGCCTATTTCCAAAAGTACCAATTATTTTATAACATAGATTGAGAAGCATTTGATTTCATAAAGCGGTTATTAAGACGATTGTTTTTGACGGGTTGATTTCACAAATATTGTTATTGATTTCGCGGCTTTGTCTACGCTCCAAAACAAAAATATCATAAAATATCTATCACAAAAAAATATGCAAAAATACTTTCCTACCAGGTTGCCTGGAAGAGATTGCTGTGTAGCAATAAGGCCACCTATTGTGCAAAATTGTTGTACCTTATTAGTTTGTACTACATTTCTTAAATTGTTTTGTACAATAAAGTGTTATAAATAAATAAATAAAAATGTATGACTCGGTCAAACTTCGTTTGGTCACCTTGTATGTACATGTCTCTCGTTTCATATAATATAGGATTATAGAGCAAATAAATAAAACAATCAATATAATGACTATATTATCGATAGACCTAGCTTGAATCTCATTATGAAGCTTCTGTGTGCAAGATCAATGATGGATGTTTGAACAGCGGTCTTTGGCGATTAGTCCATTCACTGAATAAAGCAAAATTGAGATCGAAAATATTATTCTATTGGGAAAAAAGATACGAAAATCTATCTTAGTCATGTTCATTTTGATGTTTGTAACTAGGTCACATAATATCCATAATATTTCTCAAAGACAATAGAAAAAGGCTACCTTCTACTTACTATTGAAGATCTCTTTTAGGTTAGTAGGTAATAGATAATACGCTCACTGGGGACTAGTAAATAGCCAGAGAAAATACTATTCATAGAAGGATAAAAAGCAACGAGGAATAAGTAAATAATCAATACAATTTCCCTGGGAAACCATATATTATAGTAGGTATGTATATCTTATAAATAAAGGACATTGTTAACTGGAACTGAAATCAATGTTATTTCACTCTTAAATCAACTTGACCGCGAATTCCTCGCGAATAATGTAATTGATATCATTCCAATTAATCCAACGAGTCTGACATGTGACAGAATCACGGTAACTCTATACCACACGTTTTCGTACGTATCATGTTTCCTATTAAATCATATCAAGTATAGTTTTGTAATTAATTGCCTACTTATACGATGATGGTATGGTAATGTGGGCCATTAATTGAATAGCCTTTCTCGACACATACGTCTATCAATGCCGAATCAAGCGGTAACTTATTGATGTATGAAGTCAGTCTTAATGGGTAATTTGATCATGCGATTATATCCGTTTTTCAATCAACTCTTGTGGGTATAAGATGTGAGATTAAGGCACGATTTATTGTAATGGATCTTAAATTAAAAAATAATTAATCCATTATAAATGAAATATTGATCTTAATACAATTCGTTATAAATAATTATTTCCTATATTATTTATATAAAATGGAAGTAGATAAAAAATAACGAATACTTGAGAACGTTTTCAGGTCTTTTATGTGACATGGTACAAAAGTATATGAACGCAAATTCGCTGAGAAATTGACAATACAAGAATCGTAAAAACTATTTCAGACGCGCGTTTTCACGTGTCCGCGTGAAGGAGAGACACCAAAAAAATGAAAGCTCCAAACTAAAACATACCTACTTCTACTAATTAATAAGATTTCATAAGATTTCTACTTGATGATGATATAGGTAGGGGAGAGTGGGGTAAACGCGAACGCGGGGTAATCCCGAATCCAATGATTCTAATGTGTTAGAAAGAGGTAGTCATATTTCACTTGCCGCCATTTCGGAGATCAAGCCACCACCAGTGACGGTCAACGACAGGAGACACGCGGACGCACGTATCAATCAACGTATGCATTTTTCAATATTTTGCACGATTTTGATGTAATTTTTTGGTAAATTCAAGATGATATTACTTTGTTTATACCTACAACAGTGAACTAACTTTTACATAGTGGAATAATCACATATTAATCAGTTGAATAAGAATTACACAATCGGCAAAAGAAATATAACCAATTATTTTTCTTTAAATTTTATTGTTTTTGATGTAGTGGGGCAATAGCGAACGCTCCATGTTGGGCAATCTCGAACGTTCGGCATTACCCCGTCCTTTTTTTCGTTCCTCGTTAATTTCTTTTTTTTTTAATTTTTAGATGCCTCGTAATTATACAAGTTCTTCCGATACTGTTTCTGATAATACACAATGCGAAAATACAAGCACGCAAACGGTGTCCCTAGCTGAAATCGTTGAATTGCCTATTATTTCTCCAAAAATATCAAAACGAAATATCAAGAAAAAAAGATCAACTATTTTTACGAGCACACCTATGAAAGATCAGTTAGAAGAAAAGGAAAACCGAAAAAGAGCTAAAGCAGAAGATATTAAGAAAAAGTCTGAAAATAAATTACAAAAAGGATCTCAAATGAAAATACTGAAATGTAGTGATAAGAAACCCTTAATCATAAAGACTAATAGAGTATTAAAGAATTTCAAGAATATTGCAGAATTTAGTGACTCTAATCAAAAAAAAGAAAGAAAAAGAAGAAGAAAAGGAAAAGAAAGACTACTTTTGTGTTTTTTGTAAAGAAAAATAAGTATATACCGAATGAAGATTGGATTATGTGCTACGAGTGTAAAAACTGGGCTCATGAGAATTGTACTGATGGACAATCAACATCGAGGGGTTATAAATGTGATCTCTGTCGTTATTAATGTTAGTTCTTAATTACCCCACTTGGTGTTCGGCTTTACCTTACTACGGCTACGGCTTTACTAAGGGTTTTGTTTTTTTTTCATTTAAGTGTTGATTACTGAATTTGTTAGACAGATAAGTAAACTTCCTGTTTAATTAATAAAAGAAGCTCTGTGATTATATTCTCCTTTTTTATTTAAGTTTTCCCTTAGGTGTTCGTAATTCCCCCACTCTCCCCTACAACTAACACGCATACCCATATCGCTATTTAATAAATCTATCAAGACAATACACCGTGAGAACTTTTACTTCATCGCTTGCATTTAAATGAATCACTGGTAGTGTCTTACAAAATGTCGTTCAATAAATAAAAAGAAACCCATTACGGTCCGTGACAGACGTACCTATCTGCAGAGCGATTACACGTTTCGACCAGATAGGAAACTAATTTTTCGCCTCGACTGTTATCCGTAACAAGAAGGCTTTCAACTGAGGTTCTTATATAAATCATTGCTTGGGAATCCGATTAATTTCTGATAGCTTTATACGAACGTCTGAAAAATCATTATTTAGTAGCCTACAAACGGTGATCGTTTGATCTTGGGATAGCGATATTCGATATTGTACACTCGATAAGTTGGGTTATGAAAAATCATGACGGCAATAAATGTATAAGATTTTGAACACAAGATTTCTTTGCCTTTTTGTAACAATATAGGTAAATTGGTTAAACATTTAATTCAAGCTTTAGAAAAAAAAAACATGTCAACCCAATCTTGAAGTAATTTAAGCTATGCCTGTTACAAATTCAGTAGCTAATTCACACAGTGTTTTTTCTGAAGTAGACCCACAAAAACAACCTGGCGCTTAATAACTTATGTTATCCATTGAAAATCTGCGGCGGCGACAACCTACCATAATAAGCCAAAAATCTGGTTGATGTTATTCAGTACCTGCTGTTTTTTGCTTAACAAAGTTCGGCTTATATTCCTTTTTTCGACATTTTAATGAATTCCTTAAAAGTAGCGACACAGAACACGTAAAAAGTCTCAAGTATGTTTATATTATCTAAGGTATTTTTTACCCCACGGCCACGTCTTGCAGCGGAAGCCTTGCTTCACCTTGATTATAAAAAATGTCATAATATTAGCATTCTATACTCGGACTTTTCTACGTAAAAATTACTTTTTTGATGTCGATTTATTTATAGTGAATTATGCATTACCATTATTGCTTAGTAAGGATATAATAACTCAAGAAATACCTCTAGGTACCTACACATAAATATGTCATCGTAATTTGATTAGGTATATTCATACCTATAGCTGTGCCTATAGTACTGTTCTGTGCTATAGTACTTACTACTTACTTATTTTTATTTATCATAATCTATAAATGTATAGGTATATAGAAAACAATTGCTGTTTGTTAGTCTCACTAAAACTCAAGAACGGGTGAGCCGATTTTGATTTTGAAATGTTACTGGGTCAACTAGTATTATTAGATATAATAAAAAGTGCAAAGAATTGATAAAATAATTTCTCAAAATGATACCACAGATTACATACTACAACCTATGACATAACCGTTTCCAAATTATGTATAGTTACACATAGCAACACACGAATAGATGGCGACCCGAAGCGATGTGTCAGTGACACGAGACATCAATCGGATGCAGCGATTACCGCGGGCCGCGGGGTGCAGCGTTCCCTTCGACGGATGCCACCTAATGGCATGAATGCAAATTCGACTATTCGAGCTTCCTGCCGTGCCGGGATTTTAACCGTAATCGCTGTTTCGTAAGGTGTTATGCTTTTAAATTCTATCCTAATATTTACTTCGGTTGTATCTAGTGTTGTACACCTTAGTTTGTGTAATTACATATTAGTTTATGGTATAATTTATAACATGGGCGTAGCCACGGTGGGGCAGGGTGGGGCGCTTGCCCCACCCTGGCTCTTACCTGGAAGGTACCTAACCAAATCTAAAAAAAATAATTATGTAGGTACTGACTACAAAACTTAATATCCGTAAGATTAAGTTCACACTCAAAAGTCGTCAGTCGACACAAAAAAATCGATTTAAGCAAAAAGGTTGCGCACGATTGACACCATACGTAGGTACGCAAACTTAATCCTTTTGTTTTTCGTTTGTGTGTGTGTGTGTGAGTCAAATACCTATGTGCAATTATTTACCTCTAAATTGACTGATTAACAAATTAGCATACGCCCAGCGCCCTAACGGCTGAAGTAAGGGACACATTTTTGAATGCATTTCGTGATGTAGTAGGTACCTAGGTGGGCAATAAGATGTTTTGGATAATTCTAATTACACTCGAAAAAAATAAAATAGTTGAGGCTTCAATGTAACATGTTATGAACTTTGGTGACAGAAAAGTAGCGTAGTTTTGTTACCCCACTTTTTTGGCCAACCTCGCACAAAATTTCCGAACCAATTTTATTTTTGTTTTAGGTTCAGGGTCACTTACTGACCATAAAAATGAAAAAAGCGTACAGATCCAGGTGGAGTTTCTCTTGTAATCTTAAAGAAAAGTTTTTGGCCGATATCTCGGAAACAATCCACTTTAGGGCAAAAGTTGTTTTGACTTAAAATTAATAGTGTAGTTATTACCTCACCTGCAATAGTTATGGACTTTTTAAATATTTTATTTTATTAAATTTCGTAAAACTACATAATAATATTGAGTAGGTAATTATATTATATTGGGTTACAAGAATGAAATAAAAGAAAACGAAAGGAGAATATTTAAAGAAAGTGTTAAAAATTCATGTTTCTTTAAAAAAAATTGCCACGGATTCGGAATTTGGATAGTACGGCAAAAATCTACTTGCTTTGCGTATCTCTTCTTCATCTTCATTACATCCGTGAAAAAACTTTTGGGCTGATGCGTCACCCGCCGAGCGCAGGCATTTCAACAAGTCAAAAAATATGGGCATTAGAAAAAAAATTCAAACAAAAGTTGTAGAGAACAAAATGAAATGAAATGATCCTAAAAAATTGATAGTGCATTTTATTCATTATTCCAATATTTTAAGAGTTATAAGCCAAAAACGATGAACCGGTTCATCAAATAGGCCATAGGTATATCGTAAACGGTAAGATTTAAAAAAAAGTTTACAGGGTATAAAAGATGCGAAATTTTACTCTCTACAAAAAAGTCAACACAAATGCCCTAAAGTGGATAGTTTCCGAGATATCAGCCAAAAAATTTTCTTCAAGATTGTGAGCGAAGCTCCACCTGGATCTGTCAGCATTTTTATTTTTTATGGTGAGTGATTATTAACCGAAAACAAAAAAAAAATTGACCTGAAATTTAGTGCTTGTTTAAACGCTTTATTTACTGAGTTATGTCTGCCATTGAAAATAGTTTAATTTTCAATTTACATAGAATTTGTTTTATATTTCATGATAAAAATAAATTAGGTACCTCCATCATATTATTGTATTTATAGTAAACTATATCTATACTAATATTATAAAGCTGAAGAGTTTGCTTGTTTGTTTGAAGTTTGAACGCGCTAATCTCGGGAACTACTGGTCCGATTTCAAAAATTCTTTCGGTGTTAGATAGCTCATTTATCGAAGAAGGTCGAAATGTTCGTCGAACGATGAATAGTGTAAAAATTTGCAACATAAACGACTGTATCTTTTGATGGTTTGTTGTTGATTTATAAGTTTGATTTTTTTCTCAGCTTCAAGAGACGGTAGACTTTAGTATTTAATATTAATTTCAGCTTGATACAGCCACGCGTTCCTGAGAAAATAGGTAGTAGGTAATAGACAGACAGACAGACGGACAACAAAGTTATCCTCTAAGGGTTTCGTTTTTTCCTTTTGAGGTTCGTGCCCTAAAAATTAACCGGGATAAGACTTCGGCTATAGTTGCTAGTTACATAATATTTTTTTTTGTTGCCCCACCCTGAGCCAATGGCTAGCTACGCCCATGATTTATAACTAGAAATACAGTTGCCATGCTCATTATACCGGAGTTTTCTGGAGAGTTGAAGAGAGGAACACAATATGTAGTACAGCAAGAGTACACCCGCATTTTAATAGTTATATTTCTGTGTCAGGTCACTGCCAGGGTGCTTTTGTCAAGTCTAGCGAAAAGAAACTTTTAAACTTTTCTTGGGTACTTTAATTTTCAATGTATGCGAAAAGAGTCATAGAGTAAGTATATCATTCAAAAAAATATTTTTTTACTTTGAAAACTGAATTATTTAAAATTAAATTTAACAGAACTACCACCTACCTACTTCCACCATTAATTATAATTTACTGATTTCCAGATAACCTATTTTCATCCGGGACGTCTGAATAGCAAAGAGTTTTCTTTGCATCAGTAATTCCAGATATTGGTGCTTGATAAAATAGCTCGTTCTCAAAAATCTAAAAAACTATTGGTTTCGATTTATTATTTATTTTTCGTCTGCCTCATGCAGTCTCCATAAATTAACCAATTTCTTTCTAGTACCAATCATAAATAAAGTGATATCGAAATTCATGAAATATTATTTTTTAATCTCACTCCCGAAGACCGGTACAAAATGGTTGCGCCAATTATATGTGATATTTCAAAAGTGGAATACCGTTGTGAAAGCGCCGTCCAGACCGTGTGAAATTATCAACGACCACTCGATAATTTTAAAAACATTTTCTTTTACGCTCCACTAAGTGTGTTTTTGAATTATGTATTTAATTATCAATATTCTAACTATTTCCATGTATAGAAGATAGAAGCCTAACGAATGAGCGTTTTTGTGCCAGTTTTGCCCTCTAATTGCGATTTTGTCATTTCCTTCATACATTTTTCTTCGGATTATTTTCAACGTTAATTGGGTGCTTAATTGGTGTAGACAACTACCTATTTATGTGTATTATTGAGTAGTACTGGTTATCGACATGATTAAAGTTCTCGGTAAAAACCTTTCATCGCTTTCGTATGAACTACTTACATAATTTTCTGCTAAACAACTTGGTTATTATCAAGTTATTTTAATTTAGTGAAAATGTCATATATAAACGTTAGTGACCTAACACAACTAGTTTAGTCGAGGCCAAACTAGATAGCCTAGCTTTATATAAAAAGTTCGAACTAGGCTTAAAAGTTTGCGTTAAAATTGGGCATGACCAGTAGTGCAAAGATTATGTTTCATTTCATAAGCCAATGATTAATTCTAATTGGGCATGACCAGTAGAGTTAAGATAATGTTTCATTCAATAAGATAATTATTTATTCTCTCAATTATTCAGTAAGGAAACCAGATTGGAAATAAAGTATCAGTTTTAGGGCATTTAAAGCTGTATCAGGTATTCCCTAAAAGGAAACGCCCAAAATCGTTTGGTAAGTGAGAATACCTACGCACGACGATTGTGTCCGCTTCGGTTTGTGAGCATCAAACAAAAACTTACCAGCTTTCCTAATTTGCATTTGATGTCAATTACTAAGTATTTTTATATATTATTTTGTTAGCCCTTTATCTGGGAGACTAGATATTGTCGAAATGTATAAATGATTATGTAAATACCTACTAGATTTCCGCCCGCGGCTTCGCCCGCGTTGTCAAAGAAAATTTCAGTTCAGTACCTACCTAGTATTTTGCGTGAAAGAGTAACAAACATACATCCATCCTCACAAACTTTCGCATTTATAATATTAGTAGGATTAGTAGGATATCTACTATACGAGTAATTATAGGTACTAATTAGTACGATATTGGAAATGAGTACTTCGCTCGCTTAGTAGCCTATATTGATTTGTGAACAATAAAACGCTAATACACAAGTAATTTGTTGAAAGAAATGAAAAACTTTTTTTAATTCGCCCGTAGAAACTATGTCTCTTGTCTGTTATCTTTCATCTTTCTTATAGTATGCGAATTAAGGGGAATTGTTAATGAGTTTGAATCATAAAGGTAAATGGGAGAAATAGGAAGTTATTTTTTTGGCTAAAGCTTTTTCAGAATTTAAAACTTTGCTTACTTAAAATTTTAGTATGTTGAAATGTATATGTTGCAGGCAATATGTTAAATTTCGGTATTTTGTATTAAACAGATACTTAATTTTTCTTTTTCCTTCCAAAAGGACCACACGAGCCGGTTATCAGCTACAATCATAAACAAAAAATAATATAACACCTTGAAAATCAATCAGTGAAACAGATGTAAAAGGCATCTGCCCCATATCCCACATACATACAAATGTGACTTCTTAGTATACGGGTCTTCAAATTCACTTAAAAAACTCGATAAATCTATTGTACAAATTTTGTATTACTACTGGCAGCTAGGCTGGCAGATATAAGATAATTATCTAATATTTATATTTATCCAGCTTTACGACCTTTTTGTTACATAATAGTTTTCGTTATTGCTATAATATATTATTTCGGAATAGGTAGGTACTCCCATTATATCCTAAATAATTCTTCATAAAATTCATAGGATAGAAATAAAACGAAATATAAGTTTGCTTTATTTATTACTCCGGTGTTCATAAACACAACAATACCAACTATATTTTGGTTCAGTCGGGAACTTAAAAAACTAAATACTAGGTTTTGGTACAAATAACTAAACGCACCAACGGCGCACATCTGATTATTATTACATGACATTTATAAGCGTAACTGATTAAATTAAAAATACATTTAATATTAAAATAACTGCGTAAATTAATTAACCGACAGTCACTTCACTAAGAAAATAAAGCCTTCGATTATTTGGGAAAATTGATATTGGCTTATTTGAACTTTTACTGAGAAAAACTTTCACTATCTCAATAAATTAACTTACTTAGAATTCAAATACAAGCGAAATAGACACTTATTAAAATTGTATAAAATGAACAATTCAAAAATCATGAAATATCATCTGTTCTTTATCTGTATCTAAATGATGAAAAACAGCGATTTATTTTTCGAAATATATTAACCGAAATAGCTTTTTAATATTTTTTTTTTTTATTTTCAATAAATCAGTTACGCTTACATTAACAGACGATTACAATTCTATCAACCTTCACGACATTAATGGCTAATTCATATATGGCTCATTCAAACATATTTACAATATACATTATACAGCTTGTTACAAACCGCTAACATGCAATCAAGAGAAATGTTACTGAACTTATCACAGGATATCAATTTTGTGTTATTTACGTGCGAATCGTTTTATTGAGATAATAATTCTTTTAATTTTGAAAAAAAATTAGGACCGTGTTACACGAAAAAAAAAAAACAGTCGATGTTTTATGGATTAAAACAAGGCGATTCTCTGTCGCCTGTGCTATTCAATTTGGTACTGGAATATATCCTGCGGAAAATGCTTGCATTGGACTGCGGAGTGTTACTAAATGGAAAGCATTTGGTGATTGGATATGCTGACGACCTCGCATTGCTTGGTGAAAACCGTGACGAAGTGGGTAAAGCCGCTGAGACCTTAAAACAAGAAGCTGAAAAGGTCGGGCTAAAAATAAACGAAAAAAAAAACGGAATATCTCCACATGAAGCGCTATAGGAACACACGAACCCAACGCCAAAACCTATAGGTTGGAGATACGACGTATACGGGAGTAGCTAGCTTCAGATATCTGGGTTGCACGATAACGGATGCACACACTAGAGGAAGAAATTAAAATCCGCATACAAAATACCCTCAAGTGTGGGGCAGCCTTGCATAAAGTCCTTGTGTCTAGGCTTCTAAGTAAAAAAACCAAACTGCGGATATACAAAACGGTTATAAGACCAATACTTACTTATGGTTGTGAAGCCTGGACCCTAACCCAGAAAGAAGAGCGTAACCTTTTAGTCACAGAACGAAAGCTTCTTAGGAAGATCTTTGGTCCTATCAGACAAGAGGATGGAAGTTGGAGAATCCGGAAGAATGCCGAATTAGAAAAACTCATGGCCGAGCCAAATATACTTGGGGAAATAAAAGCGCATCGCCTGCGTTGGCTTGGTCATGTAGAGCGAATGGGTGAGGAGCGAGGTCTGAAGAGAGCATACTTGGGCCGTCCCTCGGGCCGTCGGCCGGTGGGTCGACCCAAGTATCGCTGGCGCGATCAAGTGGAGAGGGACCTGAGTGCGCTTCAAGCCAGTGACAATTGGCAAGAGACCGCTCAGGACCGGGGAAGGTGGAGAGTTCTCGTCTCGGAGGCCAAGACCCACTTCGGGGTTTCAGCGCCACAGGAGTAAGTAAGTAAGTTTATGAATAAAAAAAAACGGTTCGGCGCGAAACAAAATGCGCGGGAAAAGACGAACGTGTTAATACGCACACGTTCTTATGTTATTTTAAACAGATGTTTCCCAAAAACTTAGGAGTTTCATTTGTGAAGTATTTGATCTTATAGAAGATGTTTTTAATACCAACCGAAAAATTATCTCTTGAAAATTGTTCGTATAACACGGCCCTAATTCTAATGAATTTATTGCAAGATGTGCTTTTGTTTTTCATAAAGTTGCCAGTTAGTGTTAATTATTACTTAACATTAAGAGAATAAAAATACATGAATTTATTTCAAAATAACCACATCTATACTTATTGTCGACAATATATTTGTTCCATTCTCACACTAAATTAACTTGACAACGCAAAGCATTTTTTATTATTATAAATTAAATTAAATTTCTCGAAGATACCTTTATTCAAGTCATGTAAATGTCACGTATTATTTTTTTTATAATAGCTGCATTTATAGCAAAGTAATACTGCATATATATTGTCTTATTATTTATTCATGCATAGAATATTTTTATGAGTTACAATTTTCGAACGATTACACTTCACTTATTTATTTTATTTACAAAATATTTCACTAGATGCACTCTCGAATTAAACGATAAACATTTTGATACGTTCATTTCATAAATAAGATAAAATATGCATTTCTTTGTTAAAGAATTCACAAAAAATAATAATTACTCCAAAAATTGTTCTTGTGAAAATATGTACCTTAAATAGACGATTTACTTACACAACTTAAATAATAAATACATTTATAATTTTACAAATTGGTAAACGATATTGAACACATAGTGAACGAGCTGTCAGAAACACATATAGATTATAATAGAATGCAATGCTGTAAACATACGTCAAACTTAACAATAATTAAATAATTCTGTCTCAATCAAATCTGATTCTATAGCACACAATTTTGTTCTTTGGTTACTCACTGAGAATTAATTTCTGTACAACGAATACTTAAGCGCTAGGCTCATATATTTACGCCTATATAACTATGTACCTACAAAGCTTGAAGGAATATCGCAAAATTCCACGTTTGACCAGTGAGCTGTGATTGAAAGTGATATGATACAATTATTTCATTGTTATTGAAAAAATCTGACTATTTTTCGTAATGTGATCAATTGTTTTATGAAGCGTGAAAGGTCATACAGTAAGATATGATAGGTATCCAAATTTCAAATCACGAAAAATAAATAAATTGTTTAAAATATGTTATGACGATTCAAAAGTGCTTCTAGAATAAGTCTAATTGATATAAGAAGAATAAATGTTTGAGGAGTTTTGAGTTATTTTGTCTGTGAGTAACTATAATTATTGACGTGACAACGTCTTATAATTCGATAAAGCCGGCTGCACGCACGAAAAAACATGACTCATGCGGCGTTACCTCGCTCTGACTCATCTGAGGCGTTCCATGTAAGGCTTGAAGTGCGAGCGAGAGCGCGGAACGAGCGACAAAGAAGCACAATCGGACGTTGTCACGTTCAACTATCGTCAGTAAACCGACTTTACAGACAACCAATTTTTTTTTTTTTTAATTTTATATCGAATTAAAAATATAACTTTATTAAACGCATTATAATACTTTTTTTTTGTTTCGTAAAGCATTTATTTTTTTGTATTTAATAATAATCCGTACACAAGATATAAAATGTTGTATGAAAAAAAAAAACTTTCTTTCTACATGTAACATAAACCCTTTTCCCTAATTAAGACGAACTAAGGCACTGGCCTTAGCTTCGCCCAATCGTCCACACATTTCAACCGACCTGCTTATAGTTTTTCTGACTGATTGCAGATATGTGACATCAAAAAAAAAAAAATGTAACATAAACTTTTGTCATGTCGGGTTTCTATGTTGAAACGGCACTCCACGTCAGATGGATTGCCTCTCAGGTGCCTTTGCATACAGCCTACAGGAGGCCAATACAATGAAGTATTGCATACTATACACATTGCTTTTTTATTACATTGTAACTTTAAACGTAACATTTTTAGACTGAGATACAGGTTTATAAGGTATTTTTTTGTAATTATTTTGGAAATATTTTTTTCATTTTTGTGTCACTAAATAATTCTGTGTCTAATGTTATGTGATAATGCAATAATTACGGATAAGCCCAACTAGGATATACCTTATATTTTTTTATTGTTTTTCCTTTTAAAAGACACTCCCAAAGTGTAATGTAAAAATATTGATTTTTAGTGTTTATTAATAAATCTGTATCAATTCATAATTCATATTAGATAATTTCTGATAAGCCTAATTAAATTAACGATAATAATCCGATTTTTTAATAATACAACGGGGAAAACCGCTATTCAAAATAATCAGAATAAAGATAATATTATAGACAATAAGATATCGATTATCGATTACGATTTTTATAACCGATTAATGTACTTACCGAAAAGTTATTTTTTATTTTTATTTTTTATATTTTTTCTTATTACGATTATTCACAGCACACTGGACAAACGGGATAAACTAAATAAAAAAAACACATTTCGTTGGGTTTTGTAGACACAGACCATACCCTGTTACCATTCGTCAACATTCATACACACAGTTTTACTATTACATAGTTATAGCTGTTACCTTAAGCTACACAACACCGATATATAGCAACCTTAGTAAAGCCTTTCCAGACGTGCAGAGTTTCATATACTTACTTCAAACTTAATCCTTCATAGTTGAGTTAAAAACTTACAATAGCATTGTAGTCTGAAGAGGCTGTAATTTTTATCCACTATATAATAGCAATTCTATGATTAGACAACCTTTCATTGGGACTGCACTTAAAAATAAAGCTCACTCGAAAAATTAAATGCGAATTTTAATAATTTTGATCAAAAATTAACATTATCTATCTACACTAATAGAATAAACAATGCCACAAAAGGACAAATAAAAAATTAAAAAATAAATGCCTTAAAACAATTAATATGTACATTACACTAAATTACGAATGTTGAGATTGCCATATTGAAATTAAATAATAGTAAAAGCTAGCTGTCAGGTTTCATTTTCAGGTATATTTTACAGGTTATTTTTCACAACTGCCGTAGAAGTTATATATAAAAATTAAATGCTAACGAATGTATACAACTTGTTCACGATGGGTGATTATTATTTATCGAATGACTAGCGAATGCACTCGACGAATATAACTTTTAATCAATAACTTATCTATGCCACCTGTGTGACGTCACCGACATATATTTTTTGATGTCATTGCATTTGGTGAAAAATCGTGTGACTTTACATTTTTAATTGTGCAATAGTTGAAAAAGGGTCATTTATGTTTAGAGAATTGATTATATTTCATAACTTTTTGTGTGAATTTGATAATTTTATTGACATTATTTTCAATTGAGACTATATTACACACGATTTTTTACCATCACAGAACAATTTACAAATAATTTCTAATAGCTATCGACTTATCCGGGCGGAGTTTTGAACCCCACCCACACATCCTAGAAGACGCGAAATTCCCTTTTTTTGTTCCTATTCCCTTTCTCTATTTCAAAAGCAGCGGTAGCATTACCACTCTTCTACAACAACGGCGGCATTACCCCCGTTCCAGAAGAACGGCGGCATTACTACACCAATTGGAGTATCGGCGACATTACTACCCCATTTGCAGTAACGGCGGCATTACCACTCTTCTAGAACAACGGCGGCATTACCTCCTCTTTTGGAGCAAATTCTGCCTTACCACTGGTTCCAGAACAACGGCGGCACTATCCCCCGTTCTAGAACAACGGCAGCATACCCTTCTAGTACAAGCGGCATTACTTGCCTTTGTTCTTCTCAGTGGTAGCGTCTTCTATGTTACTGTCCCAGTCGAACTCGGTGACGCCGTTCCTTGGCGCGACCTCACCGAGGTGCCGCCATCGGAACTCGAAGTCGCTGTCTCGTTTCTTTAGCGCTTCGAATCTGTGGAAAAAGAAATCCTTTAAATCGAAATTAAAACCGTAATTGGGCAAAATTTTTGAGTGATTTTCGCAACTATTTCTTGGTGCTTTAATTATGTATGGCTCTTGTTATAGTAGATATTATCCTGAATTTTAAAGAAAAAGATTAAAGACAAACATTTATAGAATACTATTTTCTAATTATAAAGTTGTTACCAGTTAAATGGACTGATTAATATTATAACTAATAGTCAAGGACGCTAATGATAAAGCCTTATTACAGAAATATTGACAAGCAAGGGCAAATAAAGCATATACATTTTTTCATATAAGGCATGAAGGCGAAATAATATCAATAGCATCTGCTTCAATTTTGTATGTCAGAGGAATATTTTCTCGGACACAAGAAGAAAACTTACGAACGGTGGACGAAAATATTTTAATATATCCGAAAAATAAAAGTTGATATTAAGCAAAACTGCAATTGAATTAAATCACTACTAAATTCTCAAACTTATGACATAATAATTCGGGTATAAAGGAATAACTACCAAAACATACAGTTTTCTATCCAAGCGCAATTGAATTATGACCCCAGTATTTATATGACCTAGTTTAGACAGTGTCTCGGTACCATCTCTCGTTTCTAAAACGTTTGCATACAAAACCTCATCCAAATACAACCTTATTGTAATTCCAACAGAATAAAACTGAAAGTAGCAAATGATCGTATCAAATTTATATTAAACGCGCATTAGCGACACGGCTCACGACTAATTGAAGACCGCAGCAGCAGGATAAAGCGTTGGGTTCCTTGAAGCTGGCCGCTTGTGATTATATCGCCACTAAACGAGCTTTGTTCGAGATAACCGCTCCGAGTGCAGTTAAACGCTCTTTTGATTAAGATAAAACTGACTTTAATCGAAATGAATGAAGCTTTTGTTGCAATTAGCTGTGTTATTGGTGGAGGGACTTTCTTTCTGTTAATTAAGCGCTCGTCAAAGAATCTTATAATGGGGAATGCAATTACAATTTGTGCGACTCGAAACGTGTCGTCGCATTGTACTGCTGTACATTCGAACGTCAAAGAAGTTCATGCTAGTGTGACTAACATTGCTAATAGAAAGTATATTAGAGCCTGTCATAATTAAGTCAAGTGCTTTCTCAGAAAGAAAACCGGGCAGGGAGGTAGGGTTTCCAAAGTTCCAAGAACTATACAAGATTATATGAACTGCCCTGATATTTTCCCATAGTTTCAGGATGGAAATTCTATCCAATTTTCTGTAGTTAAGTCTAATTTACATTTTCTTAGAAACTTCCTATCCGTTCTTGTACTTCCAACATAATGACTTGGAATTTGTAAAGGCTAGGTTATAGAACAAAAATTATTTCTTTATTTTTTAGGCTTCTTTAATGGTATCTATCTATAAGACAGTGATTTTTATTTCAATGCTCCTAACGTTCTCTAAAATATCATTATTACGGTTGCCTTTGGAAATCAATCCTTTGCTTAGAGTCAAAGAAAAATAATATAAAGTTCGCCTTTAAATCTACTTTTACAAAAGCGGATACTACCGTAGTATTACGTGATCGTAGATAGTGATTTTAACTATCGATAAGATAAAATACTTCGAAATAGAAACATTATTTCGAACATGCTCTATGATGTCTGCTATATTTTACTCTATTCAGTTCTGTTACAAATTAATTAAATTAATAAATTAAGCACGTATATGAAGTAATAAATAAGGTAATTTTTCATAAAGCCCACGCATTGTGAATAATTACAAGCTACTTAGGGCAAAACAAATAATTTGTAGCGAAATTGGCTGAGCTTCGATATTTCTAAATACACAGTTCAATAACTCGTACTCTTTGCCTGGGGTTATTTTGAAAAAATGAATCTATTTATGACTTGTTCTATAAAATTAGAAACTGCCAAAATTACATCACAAAATGAAAGAAATGAGTCACTCTGATATTCCATCTATCTATCAGCTATTTGCATTATTTGACATTGATAGGCTATTTAATTTAAAAATTTCCACATAAATCTTCTGATTCGCATGCCGTTATACGACTACATACAATTAGGACATCTCAGTCTTCTCATACTAAAACAACACCTAACTATTCATGGTAGCCTGAACACTTAGTAACAAACACACACACACACACACACACACACGCACGCACACACACGCACGCACACACCCACCTCTTGAACATGAGCCCCTTGGCGAACTCGTACAGC
>CAJQZM010038122.1:0-46101 GCA_907164665.1 Colias nastes | reverse complement strand
AAAACGCAAGGTTAGGGCTAAAAAATGTAACATTTCAATGGATCATTCCTTACTGTATGTATCTGTATATTGTGACAATACACAGAGTGAGAGTTTCATCTGTCTTGTTATAAAATATTAGTTTACAATCGTTCAGATACAGCTATTTTATAAGTTTGGTGGTATGTATTTATCGATCAGCAAATTTGAATTTTGATAGATATTAATTACTATCTTTCCGACCGTGGCTTCGCCCGCTTTGTCTTATACCTAATAAGTTATATTATACTAAAACCTTCCTCGAGGACCACTCTATCTATTAAAAAAACTGCATCAAAATCCGCTGCGTAGTTTTAAAGATTTAAGCATTTATAGGGACAGAGAAAGCGACTTTATTTTATAGTATGTAGTGATAGTCGCGGCGCAACTCTGAACAAACCCAGCCGTTTTGAAGTTTAACCGCGTCCCCTGCAGACTTGCAATTATCTGTTTTGGAAGTTTCACTGCAACACAATTGTATAATATGTATAATTAGTAATTATACATACAATTAATTACTTATGTACTTTGTGTGATCTTGTTTAATTAAATGGAAGTTTCAATTGAAATTGATAAGTGTTTAGTTTTATAGAATTAAAATGCTCTTTATAACTAAGAATTGTTTAAAAAATAGAAAAAAATACATCACAAGGGACTCGAACCCACGTCTATCTTCTGTATTTCGGATTCGAGTCATGCCCGATCGATTTTTTTCTATTCATGAAATATTTCTCAGTTTCAATTGAGCTTTTTATATTTTATTGTTATTTCTTTGCTTTTTAATAATTTAGTTTATTGTACAAACAAGGTAAAAGCTATTTGATTAATATTCGTTAAAATCTTGTTGAAATACAAATGGAAATGTTTTATTTTAAGATTATATTACATAGCAACAAGGAAACAAATTCTGAAGACATACGATCAATATACGATACACAGCGTAAACAACAGAATAATAATATAATATTGTCTGATACAGTTTTTCGTCAATTCTATGTTATATAATTTTACATAGGTATAATACCTACTACTTATAGACCAGGGCCGATATTGAACTTTTTTCCATAGGACTTGTAGTTTTGTCGGAAATCAAGAGAAACCATTTTTTAGCCTTAGAAGCTCCCCCCTCCCACTTCCCGAACTCGGATTGTCTGTAATTTATTTTTCCTTTAATTTTTATCACATTTCCCTCCTTTTCTAACGGGTTTCATCCTACTGTGATTTTTTTTAGGTTTTTATCATTTTGGAAGGGATTGACACTGGTCTATTAGTAAAATTTAAGCATACATTACGGACGTACAGACAGCGACAGCGACTTTGTTTTATACTATGTAGATACAGACGAATAAATATATAGACAAGCCATAATCTGAATCCACGTAGACAGACGCAGATAAAACCCAGTTTAAACATTACTTTATCGTGTGAATAGCAAAACTTTTGCAATAATGTGTTATATTTATTTCACGTTTGTTTTAAACATTTTCAGTGCATTTCGCAAAACGCTAACAAAATATATGCAAAGTTTCTAAATTGGACACAGTGACTGCGTACGTGATCGAGCTCGTAAATGGTTATTATTGTCAGAGAGACAAACATACGTTTACGGTTAGAATTCTTAGTATCTATAATATTATATTAATAGCATGGAAATAGTTTTGAAGGATTGTGATAGACAAACTCAAAACTATATTTAACAGGTTTAAAACATCCTTCATAAGTAGAAAGAAATATTATTTCTTTCATAGGTACTCACTTAATTTTAGATTTATATCCTAGGACGGATCCTGAGTTAGTGTCGAATTCTATTGAAATGTTAAAAATTCGACACTAGAAGAGCAAAATTATTTTATTATTATAAAATATTGCCAACATCATTGCTACAATTGATCGGAAAAACAGTGTGAAGAAACTGAAATGTTTGAAAACTGTTTTTAAATTCGTTAAAAAAATTGCTATAGTAGATTGTCTCTATATATCTGTGATCTAGATATTTTAATTAGAGATTATTGGAGATAATATTATTATGGTGTTGACATCCGTAATTTCACTTCTTTAAAAATTATCAAATAAATACATGATTACTAAATTCTCCCCCAGCTCCTACACTATAATCTAACTTACAACATCTGCGCTGGACGCGTGAGAACAAAACGGAACTTTTCGAAAGCTTTCCTATATTTTACAAAAATCTTTGGCTTTGATAAATGATTTCTGATATTCAATTGTTATGTGACTGTCATAACTGACTTAAAAATATGAGGTTTTTGTTGGATTAACTTATTTTAGACGAAAAGGAAAGGTTATATTTAGAAAAGAAATATTATCCTACTAATATTATAAATGCGAAAGTTTGTGAGGATGTTTGTTACTCTTCACGAAAATACTACTGAACCGATTACAATAAAATTTGGTATGAAGATCCAGAATAAGTCATAGGCTACTTTTCCCATCCCACCGGAATTATGCGAATTTTTTTTAAAACGCGGGCGAAGCCGCGGGCTGAAATCTAGTCTACAAATATATGAGGAAGAGAAAATATTTGATATTTTGTTATTTTTAATTGATATATGTACATACAAAAACGGCTGGACTATTAATCCTAGGGAAAACTTAAAGGGTCGGTAAACTTATACAGAATTTAGTGTATCTAGATAACAAAATTAGACTTTACTCTGAGAGCCGTGGTTAATTTAAATACACACGGTATGTAAATAGTCATTTAGTCTGTGTTTGTACAAAAATCTCGTAGAAAATAAAAAAAAAGACACTCAATGGTCTCCATACACATAGGTATTAATTCTTTTTAGACATGTTGAAAAAGAAATCTGCATATAGATTCGAATACATTTATTAAATTTTGTATTGGATATTATCATCTAGGTATGTATCTTGAGCAATTTAAATTCTGACACCTTTTTTGAAAGTCGGTTAAAATCTTAAAAGCTTGGAAAATGAAGAAATAATAATAATTCAATCATATTGAACAAATAGTTAATCTCATCAAAGATCAAAATCTCTTTGAAGTCGTTTTGTGATGGAATTCAATGAAATTATTTTTGGATCGTCGTAATATTATTATTTAATTAGATTTTCTTTGCATTCATTTCATTTTTTTATTAAGTAATATTATGAAGAAACGGATGTACTTGTGTGGGTACATTGACCATAAATATTAAAACGAATCTAAATGTAGGTATTAAAATTATGACATCATTTCTTTTTAACCAAAGTTTCCAAAAGGATGGAACGTTCTCTATTCGTAGTCTATGTTTATAATTTCAGTCATCAATGTTATTTTCGTCACATATGTGTATAAACTAATATTATAAAGCTGAAGAGTTTGTTTGTTTGTTTGAACGCGCTAATCTCGGGAACTACTGGTCCGAGGAAGGCTTATAGCCTATAGGGCATAGGCTATACAGGGTGTAATTGGTAAGTGTGCACAGTGCGCGAAGCACAGCTAGCATGCAAATCTTAATGCAAATAGAAACAAATCTCGGTTTTATTTCATTCTAAAACAACACTTTTATTTTAATTTTGTTTATATTTTTGTGGGAAAACCTTACACAGTATATTATATGTAAACTATCTTGAATGAAACAAATACCTTTGAAATATACAATACGTATTTTTATGTACGCGGAACCACACTGCGGATTATTTCCTAAGCTTTATCGTATTTAAATCCTATACAAAACGATTTAGTGCTTTTGGCGTAAAAATGTACGGAAACAAATTCCATATGTGTGTGTTGGAAGGTAATGAAGGTAAAAAAATTATCAATACATAAATAGTAAAAGATCTTATTATCCTTTTCAATATTTTGCACTTCATCAATGTTATCTTTTAGCTTCAATTTCGAAAAACATAGTGCATCATGTATTTCTAGTCATTTTTAAATTCGTATATGATCATGTCATACGTAAGTATATGTATAAGTTTAGTTTCTCATATGTTTTACTTCAACGTTTTACTTCTTTTTTCTTCTCTTTCTTTCTTAATTGTGACTATGATAAAAAAATAGTCAGGTAGAATCATTTATCGACTCTGTTATTATGTATATTCTTTATAAACAACCTAAAAATATATTCTTATCAACTTGTCTGAGATGAATACATCGCGCATATCCAAGTATTTCATGTATCATTTCTCACGAAGTAAATGTTGCGTATATTTTTGAGTAAATTCTGTATAAATCTTATAAAAAGATGGCAGTCAACAAGGTGCACAACGAGGCAATAAAACAAGCAAAAAATATGAGCAGTCCATTTATGTGAGATATGGCTTAAGGTACCATGGATGGGTTAGTACATGGAGCTTGTAAATTTGGATGTGGTATTTTATTAATAAACATATAATTATAGAGTTAGAAACATGTATTAATACTAATTTATTATGTCAATGTTAAAATTGATTGAACAAGATAGATTTTTTACGCATTTTAATGAGTTGTAAAAAAAATTGAAACTTAGAAATGATAGGTTATGTCTGAAAATAAATATTGAAAGGAATGAAGTAAATTTTTTATAATTTTTTTCTATACAAAAATTCCAAATACATTGATATAAAATAAGCAATTAAAACAGCAAGTAAAACCAAATGAAAGATATTTTATATTATAATATTGTACATACAAGTTTTTCAATGATATCTTGAATACCGAAACCATCCCCCAGCAGTGGACCAAGTCTCACATCATCCTACTGTATAAGAAAGGTGATAAATATGACATAGGAAATTATCGCCCTATAAGTCTTATGTCGAATGTATATAAGATTTTTGCTAAAATTATCCTAAAACGGATCGAAAGGACCCTAGACGAAAACCAACCTATAGAGCAAGCAGGATTCCGCAAAGACTACTCAGTAATCGACCACATTCACGTAGTGCGCCAAATTCTGGAGAAATACAATGAATACCAACTCATATACTACATTGCGTTTATTGATTATAGTAAAGCATTCGATTCTCTACAACATGACAAAATATGGGAGGCGTTACTAGAACAAGGAATTGAGCACAAGTACATTCGATTAATAAGAAACATATATAGATGCAGCAGAGCAAGAATCCAACTAGAAAAGAAAAGTTTTCAGAGTAGAAAAAGGCGTAAGGCAGGGAGACCCTCTATCTCCTAAATTATTCTCCGCAGTGCTAGAATCAATCTTCCGAAGACTCAATTGGGAACATCTCGGAATTAATATAGACGGTCAACTGCTATCGCACTTAAGATTTGCTGATGACATAGTTTTACTGGCAAAAACAGCAGAAGACCTAACCAGAATGATAAAGGAACTTGCGAAAGAAAGTGAGAGAGTAGGCTTGGCAATGAATCCGGAAAAAACTATGGTGATGACAAACGGGTACAAACATACTATAGATCTAGGAAGCACTCAAATCAGCTATACAGACGAGTACGTATATCTAGGGCAGCTCATAACTCTAAAAGATCCTATGCAGAAGGAAGTGGACAGAAGAATTACAAATGGCTGGAAGACATACTGGAGTTTAAGAGAGGCTATGAAAGATAAAGAGCTCCATATAAACCTAAAAAGCAAACTTTTTAACACCTGCATACTACCTGTCCTTACGTACGGGTGTCAGTCATGGTCCTTAAATCAGGCCACCTCAAACAAATTGGCAACTTGCCAGAATGCAATGGAAAGGAGCATGCTCAACATCAAAAAGTCCGACAGAATAAAAAAAATCGTCATTAGAAACAAAACAAAAATTACCGATGTAATAAGCAAAATCAAAAGACTCAAATGGCGATGGGCTGGTCACCTGGTAAGAGGACACGACAAATGGAGCAAAAGGGTGACATGGTGGTACCCTAGGGAAGGTAAAAGGAAAAGAGGCCGACCACAGAAAAGGTGGGACGATGACGTTAGACAAGTGGCAGGAGCCACATGGAACAGAGTGGCTCAAGAAAGAAAGGAATGGAAGAGGTTGGAGGAGGCCTTTGCCGACTGGCAAACAGATCTAGGAAAGATAACCAAACAACAAATATTAGTCTAAATTTTTTTTTCATATCTATTAAGTTTAAGATTTTAATGTTAGTTCTTTACATAAGTATAAAAAACACTGTACTAAGTGATCTGAATAAAGGCTATATTATTATTATTATGTTTCTCATCTCCATAATACTCGGGTACCACCAGAAGGACGGTGCCCGGTCTTTTGGAAGGCTTACGTGGGGACACGGATCCAACACGCAAAGGCCCTTTTGAGAGTTTTAATGTGTTATGGGACACCAGCCGCAGCCTACCCATGACTGCACTATATAGAGATACAGCCCTGGGCAGTCCGCGGCCGATGTAGGACTATTACAGAAAATGGAAAGAAATAACTGGACTATGGAAAGGGGTGCTATGTGGACAGGTTACTGGGTCTATAGGAACTATGGCGTCTGCCTTTCTACAACAAAGTTTGTAAAAATATATTGGCAGACGGTGACTCGCCCTCTCACAGATGGGCCCTCTAAAAAGTCGCTGTAACTTAGCAACAAGAGGGCAACATGTCGTGAGCAGCTAAGGGTGGAGAGGCGTCCCTGGACTTTAAACGACGATCACGCGCTCCCTGAGGGTCCAGCATCACGTGCCCACTCGCCACTTACGCTTCGCATCCACCCTTCGAGCTAAAAGCTCTCGCGGCTCCACTCTGGCCGGCCGGTTAAGGCAAGCCAGAGGTGGGGGTCCTGTCCTCGTCAGGCTTCACTCCGACCAGCCGGTGAAGGCAAGCCGGAGATGAAAACAGGGACCTCCCCCGGGAGCACTCGGTTCCCGCGGGGTCGCTACTCCCCGACACCCCGCCACAAGGTGTCCTGCGGGTTGACTGATTGCACGGGTGGAATATCTATTATCACGTAAACAATAGATATCCCAACCGTGGGCGATGGGGTCGTCACATCCCTACGCCTTTATTATTATTATGTTTCTCATTTCCATAATACTCGGGTACCACCAGAAGGACGGTACCCGGATCTTTGGAAGGCTTACGTGGGGACACGGATCCAACACGCAGAGGCCCTTTCGAGAATTTTAATGTGTTGTGGGACACCAGCCGCAGCCTGCCCATGACTGCACTATAGAGATACAGCCCTAGGCAGTCCGCGGCCGATGTAGGACTATTGCAGGGTATGGAAATTTAATAATTGGGCTATGGATTGGGATGCTAAATGGACTGGTACTGGGGACTATGGGAAACTATGGCACCTGCCTTTCTACTAAAAGAAAGTAAAAATATGTTGGCAGGTGGTGACTCGCCCTCTCACTGTATGGGCCCCCGAAATAAGTCGCTTCAATAGTGCGACAAGGGGGCAACATATTGTGAGCAGCTAAGGGTGGAGAGGCGTCCCTGGACTTTAAACGACGATCACGCGCTCCCTGAGGGTCCAGCATCACGTGCCCACTCGCCACTTACGATTCGCATCCACCCTTCGAGCTAAAAGCTCTCGCGACTCCACTCTGGCCGGCCGGTTAAGGCAAGCCAGAGGTGGGGGTCCTGTCCTCGTCAGGCTTCACTCCGACCGGCCAGTGAAGGCAAGCCGGAGATGAAGACAGGGGCCTCCCCCGGGAGCACTCGGTTCCCGCGGGGTCGCTACTCCCCGACACCACGCCACAAGGTGTCCTGCGGGTTGACTGACTGCACGGTTGGAATATCTATTGTCACGTAGACAATAGATATTCCAACCGTGGGCGATGGGGTCGTCACATCCCTACGCCCTTATTATTATTATTATTTACATACAAGTTTTTAGAACACAAAATATTCCTGAATTCACCAGATTATTTCTATAGAGTGTATTTTAATACATCCAAAGGGTGGAATATTGAATATAGACGTGACAAAGCTTATAATTAACGGATGATCAAATCCCAAGTGACCTCATTTGTCACATCAATTATACACTTTTGGGAATTTATGCAGAAATGGGTCATTTTCTTTTTTGGCGAATTAAACTGTGGGAAATATAATTGACCATGATTTTGATATTATTTTATGGCATTCAATTTCTTTATTTTAGATTTTTCGATAAATTCGATTTTATGACGCGGCCGCGGGTTCAAATCCGGCCTCGTGTTCAATTTTTTTATTTTTTTCAATCAATTTATAAGCATGAATTTTCTAAATGTAATTTTTGAGTTCGAACATGAAAATATGTGTAGATATTTTTACTGCATTGATTTCTATTTATAATGAATACAATTACATAAAGGTAACAATATGAACATTAAATATAAAGCTCCAAGGGCGGCTTTATCACAGTGCAGTGATCTCTACCAGGCAACCCGGGAGGAAAGGTAAAGAAGCGAACAGAGCAGGTTATTCGACAATATAAATCTATACTTATAATAAATCTGTAGAGAGGCCAATTCTGTACATGAAATATATTTAAAAAAAAACTATGAAGGGGTGATAAGGGATCGCTACTGATGCCAAAAATGCAATCAGTAAAATTTTTGTCTGTCTGTCTGTCTGTCTGTCTGTCTGTCTGTCTGTATATTCGTTATAGAAACAAAAACTACACGACAGATTTTAACGAAATTTGGCACAATTATTCTTCATACTCCTGGGCAGGTTATAGTATACTTTTTATTACGCTACGATCAATATGAGCAGAGCAGTGAAGGGAAATATTGGGAAAACGGGAGAAGTTACTCCATTTTTTAAGCTTCCGTCGCGTGTGCAGCCTTAATGGTTAAAACTACATAGAAATCATGTACGACACAAATGTTTTTAAATTTATTACCTATTCAATAAAAAAAGAATCATGTAAATCGGTGTAGAAACACCAAAGTTATACATGAAATACGCTATAAGTCATCGCGCGTGAATACAGAATCATGCCATAAGGATTATTTTTGTGTATCAGTTGCCGCGTTCGACGCGCTTCGCGGTAATAATATACTAATATTATAAAGAGGAAAGGTTTGTAATTATGTATGTATGTATGGTTTTCACGCATAAACTACTGGACCGATTTCAAAAATTCTTTCACAATTAGAAAGCTTCACTGAGCAACATAGGCTAGGTTTTATCCAGGAAATCCCACGGGAACGGGAACTATGCGGGTTTTTCTTTGAAAACGCGGGCGAAGCCGCAGGCGGAAAGCTAGTAAATAATAAATGTTTCATTTCTGATCCTAAAAAAGTATTTTAAAAGCTTGTACGTATCCTATAAACGGGAATTTCACTTTGGTTCTTGCTAACAAAGAATTCCCGAAACACGTCAGAAAATCCATTGTTTTCAGGGATTCAGGTAAAAACCATGGGGTGTGATGAATGGGAGCCATCCAGCTTCCGCCGCTGCGTGGAATGTATGAGATTTGTTAGTCTGTCCGTCTCTTGCTCGGTAATGGTTGATATAATAGTTATGTGCTTGTGAGTTTGTCGTATACAAGGATTACAAGGATTAGTTTTTGGTTATATAGTTATCATTTTAACCTAATACTTTTTTTAAATACTTATTAAATTTATTACTACTTATTAAATACTAATTAATGGTCGAAGTTAGTGTATAGCTTTCTTTAAATGTAGGCTAAACAACATTACTTTATATAATAAACAAACTTTTTAACTAACTTAAATTTTGTCTCACTTGCGTGCAAAAAAAATACATATTTTTTGGATCTAAAGGCATCATATATTACCACAAAAAAACATTGTAAAAGAAAATCATTGTAATTACAACCAAAGCAAATGAACTTTCTTCATTGTATAAATATGACTCTCTAGATTTATGATTTGTACAAGCCCTAAATAATCATGATTTAATTACATTCGTGCTATGAAATAAGAAGGATAGGTTTCATGAGAAAACAATGAGCACTAGAAATTAACTGTATTAGATATTAATGTTAGGATATCATGTTATTCTTTGTTATCATAAAATATCATTGTGGTCTATTCTTTCAACTTCATTAATTGTTCAAATAGGTATATAAAGTACTCTTATGATTTGAAGTTATAGTTTCGAATTTTAACACAGTGTTATTTGCGTGCTAAGGAAAAATCAAGGATATGAATTGTTTTGTTCGATACAAACACGTTTGCAATTTTAAATTTTTTCATTCCAATTCAATTTCTGTATAAATAAATGGCTCATGCTGTACCTACTATACTTATATCTTATCTTATATCTTATATATATACATATATAAAAATGAAACCCGTTTCGCGTTGTCACGGCCGCGGCATCACGATTCACGTGTGAACGGCTGAACCTATTTCGATAATTCTTTTTTTAAAACATTCCTTGAAGTAGGTACGAGGATGGTTCATATGGAAAGAAAACATAAACATGTACCACGGGCGAAGCCGGGGCGGACCGCTAGTATACATATAAAATTATACATGATAACTTCCAAATAATGTTTTCCTTCATACCATATTGTAATAACACCTATATTTTATACCAGGTATATTCATGCAAATAAATTTAAACTGAATTTCATCAATACCTATAATTGACGCTATCCTTTATCTGAGTTAAACTAGTCTAATCAATGCAATGTGCATTGCACAAAATCGTCGAATTTCAAGCTCATTTATTAATTTAATTCAACGAATACAGATTATCGAAACCACGCTTAATCCCGTCACAGATAATCCTACTAATATTATAAATGCGAAAGTTTGTGAGGATGGATGGATGTTTGTTACCCTTTCACGCAAATACTACTGAACCGATTACGATGAAATTTGGTATGTAGGTAGCTGAAGACCCAGAATAAGACATACTTTTTATCCCGGAAATCCCACAGGAACGGGAACTATGCGATTTTTCTTTGAAAACGCGGGCGAAGCTGCGGGCGGAAATCTATACTAATACATATTATAAAGCTGAAGAGTTTGTTGTTTGTTTGAACGCGCTAATCTCAGGAACTGCTGGTCCGATTTGAAAAATTATTTCAGTGTTAAATAGCCCAATTATCGAGGAAGGCTATAGGGCTATATATTATCATCACGCTAAGACCACCAGGAGCGGAGCCATGCGGGTAAACCCGCGAGGCACAGCTAGTCTAGTATAAATACTATACTAGATTCCGTGGCGCAGCGCTGCGGTTCGTTGATGAAGATTAATTGAATTAACGTCGATTCATTTGTAAATAAAAGTATATACAATAATATATGTATAATAAACTAACATAATAGTAGGTAAAAACAAGAAAGCTTAGAAACTTCTTAGAACTCTACAAATGTTAATAGGCTCTCTCTTTTAAAGGTTAGGATAAGAAGAGAGAGAGAGTAATACTATATTTTATTAGTGTGTATACAGTTAAGTATAAGCATTAGCTAGTATTCTGTGGTATAAGTTTAGTATAAGATATAGCGATAGCTCAAATACTTATCATTTTTTTTCAATGATGTTCGACATTATACAGTTAGATATGGATATAATTTCAGATATTGTTAATAAATAATATTAGTTCTCCTGAGAGACAAAGTGTATGGGATTCAACCTACCTTTTCAGTAATGTTATATAGTACGATTACTGATCCTCGATACTATCTATATAATATATCCTCGTACAAAGTTTGAATTAAATCTGTCCGTTTAAAGTGGGTCAAAATCGAGTCTTAAGGAGGTTACACTCAAACATACAGGTGAAGCTAATAACCGTGTTAAAATGAAAGAGTACAAATATAGAAATGTAATGCAGACATCACTGCGGTCACAGTAGTGGTCAGTGTTGGAATTAATGTAATTATCTCAAGCAATTATGTGTGGCTAATCAGTTGATACTGCTATACATCACGCGATGGAGTGAAACGGTCTAGACGTATTGTTAAATGTTAACACTAGTTAACAACGTGTCTTATTTATTTATAAGAAACTAGCTTACCGCCCGTGGCTTCGCCCGTTTTGTCTAAAACCTAATAAATGATATGCGAAAACCTTCCTCTTGAATCACTCTATCTATTAAAAAAAAACTGCATCAAAATCAGTCACGTAGTTTTAAAGATTTAAGCATCCAAAGGGACATAGGGACAGAGAAAGCAACTTTGTTTTATACTATGTAGTGATATCAATGTTTATATTGATGCATTAATTATTAATATCCTACAGTCATGATATTATAGTTTTCCAAATGTATGGCATATCGCCTTAACTTAAAAAATATTAGTTTTGATTAAAAAGTGCTTCTGTAATACATGGTACAGAAAATGTTTTTTTCGAATTTTTATTGTGTTGGAGTTAATAAGATTTTCATATTAAAAATATATTAATTTACTTATTTCATGTGCATGGTTCTTTCGCGAGCATTCAAAAAGGACTATTGACAGTATTGACATGTATAAAGTTTATTTCGGTAAGTACAGAAACTGAAATACACACATTTTGAAAAGATAAAACTGTCTTTGACTTCTAATTCTCATATTCTGATTCAAAACACGTCCCGTATGATTTTAGAAAAGGGTAAGTACCCTGCTCCAAAATCATAACTTCGTGAAATCCTTCTGAGGGTTTGGAACAATGCATCACATCTGTTTCATAGAATGATTGAATAGTATGTATTTGAGTGTAAGGAAAACCACTTTTCCGAGCGAAAGATAATTTATTTTGTCTTCCACAAGGACTCGAATCCACTTTACTTTTCTACACTCACACATGGACAAGAAGAATTCTTAATTGTAAGTAAAAAAAAAGACGTGTGGCACTCGGGGACTGCCGCGGTAAAGCTGCCTTCAAGCCACACCTCCGAGCCCGTCGGAGTGGGGAGCGTGAGGTTTTTTCGTTACGGAATTTCTCGATTCGGTCCCCGCGCTCAAGGCCCGCGATAGAAGCTATGCAATAGCTTAAAAAATGTTCAAAGTTTTCACAATATCCTTTAACATAAAATATATTTTATTAAAGTCCAGCCAGGTCTATATATTTAAACTTTTAATAAAACGCCACGCAGCAGTTATGTCCTGTAATGGTGGTGCCGTGTGAAAAAAACTTATAAATGCGATTACAGCATTAATAAATTAGCATCCTTGCAACACTGGCCGAGGTCCAAATATCTGCACAGGTCTGGAATGGCGCGTAAAAAAATGGCGCCCCGAAATTTTTGGGGCATTATGAATAGTATATTATATTGTGCCCTCTTCATAATGGGCAGTGTTGGGCCAACAAATGATAGTCGATGTTTGCCGCCAATACGGCGATTATAAATAAAGATCTACGGCCTCATAGACATCATAGACATTTAGGCCCTCTATACTATCATGATTGCCTCTACTTGCCCAACGCTGCCCATTGTGAACGAGAGCCCAATAAATATATGTTGATGGCAGCTTTTCTATTATGTAATCTTATATAATAAAAATGAACCGCTAAATGCGTTGGTAAGCGCAAAAGTCGAGAACGGCTGAACCAATTTCGTTAGTTCTTTTTTTATAACATTCCTTGAAGTAAAAGGACGGTTCTTATGGAGAGAAAATGTAAACATGTACGAGCGAAGCCGGGGCAGACCGCTAGTATTATATAAAGTGTCGTTGCTTTTATCTTTTACGAATGTGTAAAAATAATCTTTAAAGCCTATCGATATCCATGGTTACAATTCAGTTATCTTCAAGCATAAGTACGACTTTATCAAATAAATTGTCCATATTTTTATGTAAATAACTAAATAAAGTATACGACTTATTTACAAACAACTTTCCGAGCGGAAATCCTTCTGGTTTTTGTATGGAAAATTTGGGTATTTTGGTGCTTTAACTGAAATATTCACAACATGTTGTTATTGGTTAAACCTTTTGCTTTCTTAGAAGCCCAACATATTCTTTCCGTTTGGAAAATAGTTTGTGTCTATAGGAAATGTATGAAAATATATCCACACTTAGTAGACGACAGAAGGAACCTTTACAAATATGTAATACTGAAACTCATATTTTGAAATATTAAATAACTCTTCTTCTAGAAGCACTTTTGTATTTTCATAACATTTCGGAAAGCAGTATCTACAGCGAAGTGCCGGCACGAATCTCTGTGGTTGCTCTTTTTAAACCATGTCAATTTTATATTTTACTAGCTAACCCGGCAATTGTTGTTCAGCCTTACTGTAATCATTTAGGGGGATGAAATAATAGATGTTGTCCGATTCATAGTCCGAGAACCTACCCGATATGAAAAAATAAATTTGCATGAGAGTTGGTAATCCGCGACACGAGAATTTTATAACTTAGATTTTACTGGCTGAAAATGTATGGAATAAGGCAGCGCTTTTAAAATAAATACTAAACACAGATCATACGCTACCGAAGGCGCGGGTCAAACACAAGCGGCGCGGGCGCGGGCGTGCCATAAGCGCACCTCTTCAATCTGTTTTACGCCACGTCCTTCTTCTACATTTTGTATGAAAGAACTTTGGAAAGGCGTTGAAACGGTTGTGCCACGGTTGCGCCGCGCAGGGCTAGCATGTCTTCGTCGTCAGAGGAAGACATCTTGTCAAAAACTTGAATAGCGCCCCCGATGCGCGCCAATAGCGCACCTGATGCGCGCCGGCAGTGCGCCCGATGCGCGCCGCGCCGCTTGTGTCTGTCCCGCGCCGAAAAGGCTACCAGAGCCCCGTATCAAATCCGTCCCTGCCTTCACTCAGTATCTTAGCTACTTTAATTAAAGTTCAAAACGTGAGATTGTAATGTATGAGAGGAAATTTAATTATTTGCTGTTTAAATTGGCCTCTGTTTGTTTGGGAGTGTTTATCTAATTATGATAAGGGAGACACATGAGGACGTATACTGGGTCTTTGGGCGCATCTGCTGTTAACATTTATTGTTCTGTTAATAAGATTTTGAATGAGCGTAGAGTTTGTGGTGCGAACTATATATTAAAGTTGTAAGTTATGTGTGTATTTTAAAAGATTTGATGGCAGTAATATGTTTATATTATGTAGAACTGAGGTAATGTAGAATGAAAATGCACAGCAAAGAATGTGGCTTTATCGTTGTGTTTTTAGTAATGTTTCATGTAGTTGAAGTGTGTAAGGAAAAAGCGAAATAATGTAGGTATAAATATTTAGGTAGTCTGATAGATGATACAGAAGTTATGAAATTTGTTAGTAAAATATAACATCAAGTAGTATATATCATGATCATTGAGTTTAACTTCAAACAGGAATTGATATTAAGATTTCTGATCATAAATGTCCCAATATAAATACCAAAGAAGGAAAGAAACAAATTGATTAAATAAATTTATAACGGTGTAAGGTATTTCGTTCAGTTGAGACGAGAATCTTCAATTTGGACTCAAGTTACGTTCCCTGACTAGCAGACACTTCAACAGGAGACATGATATTTATTTTATTTATTTTGATTGTACTATTTGTTATTTTCTTGTCATAATATTTAGGATTTGGTATATTTATCATGTTATATTTTTAAATGATATTATAAATTTCTCTAAAACATCGGGATAAATAAAAATAGCGTTTAAAAAGCTTTAAATTTATAAATTACTAGGTTTTTATTTGTAGCAAAATAACCCTGAAACTACAGGTTTTTCTGTATTTATTATATGTAAGTCCAATCCGGTTGATATAGAGTTTAGTTTGAATCTTTACATCTACTAAATCACTGCTCCAATATTCAGTTACGATTTAATACTTGTAGTACGAGATCCCACAGCATGATTAGTGCGGTTAATCGTATATGGGTTACTTGTAACTGGACGTATTCCCGTCAAGAATAGATCGGGGAGCTCAAATGCAACAAATTTAACCCCCTATATGTATATCCGAAAGTTAACGGTTTTCGATTTATATTTAACTTTGTGATTTTTGAAAAAATATCAACTTTTACCCCTTTTCGACATTATTTTAAAAAAATGAGTGGTAAAATGTTATTAAACATATTTTTTTCTAGTAGAGGACTTAGCAACATAACATAATAACCCATAAACATATCAATAAATGCTTAATAAGTAATGGTTAAAAATAAACATATTTTTGATTTATTTGCATAAACTAACGTCACTCAAGTTAAAGTGCTACGCAGCTTAAAAAATCACTATGAAGCTAAACGTACAAATTACTGATAAAACTTCCTCATCTAATAAGCTATGCAAAAAGGTATAATAAGTAGTCAATATTTAAGTGCCTAAAAATAATTATTATCATTATTGGCGCTGTAACAGACAGAGTATCCACTGTATTTTTTATGACGACCGGTTTTCTACCTGAGCTCACTCAGGTAAAAAACCTCAGTTTTTTCACGTGCAAACAAGGCCCTGATTGGTTGTTCCTATTGATGGTGTGTGTTTTGGGTACACTTCTATTTGAAACTCATAAATATGTGCCTTGTCTCAGTCAGTTAGTTTCAACTTTACTTTGCGTTAGCACGTATTGTTTGGTATCTGGCTATTCCCATATTTTCTATCGTTTTGTGTTACTTCCTCGGATTATTTCACATTTGTAGTGTGCGTGATCAAGACTGACTATGGCTACTTACTCCAATAATGAATACGCAGACATAATGTACTGTTACGGATTTTGTGACGGCAACGCTGCCGAAGCTCGGAGAGAATACCAACGCCGTTTCCCTGACCGAAGGATTCCACATGTAACAGTGTTCTCATCAACCTATCGACGATTATCTGAAACTGGCTCCGTACAAGGACGAAAAATTGATACCGGAAGACCTCGGCGATATACTGCAAATGACGAAGAAGAGATCATTCAACGCTTTATTAATGATCCCAATACGTCAACAAATATCGTTGCACGGGAGTTAGGTATATCACAGTGGAAAGTTTGGTCTGTTGTACATTTATCGGGTCGACATCCCTACCATTACCAGCCTGTGCAAACGCTAGAAGAAGGAGATCCAGCAAGGCGATTAGAATTCTGTCGGTACATACTCAATGCCGACGCGGAAGATGAAGAATTTTTAAAAGACATTTTATGGACCGACGAATCCAAATTTGACAAGGACGGCATAACAAATTTTCATAATTTGCATTACTGGGCGCCAAAACAAGAAAAAAACCCGAAAAAACTGAAAGAAACTGCATCACAACGAAGATTTTCACTAAACGTGTGGATGGGCGTTATTAATGATAAATTGATTGGCCCACATTTCTTGCCCCAGAACTTAAATGGTCAACATTATGAAGATTTTTTAAGAAACGAGCTACCCGCACTATTGACCAGCGTACCTGAGGATATTAGAAATAATTTAATGTTTCAACATGATGGATGCCCAGCTCATTATCGCGTTAGTGTTAGGCAGTGGCTAGATGCAAATTACCCTAACAGGTGGATAGGCAGAGGTGGACCAGTGCCATGGCCTGCAAGAAGTCCCGACCTAACGCCGTTAGATTTTTATGTCTGGGGTCATATGAAGGACTTGGTTTATGTAACACCAATCAGATCTATAGAAGAATTGAGAGAGAAAATTATTCACGCAGCAGACCAAATGAGGAACTCGTTTTCTTCAAGAATAACAAAAACCGAAGTGCGAAAACGTGTCCGCACATGTATCAGGAATAGAGGGTCACACATTGAACATGATGTGTAAATAAAATAAAAAAATGTTCCTGCATTCATTTGTTTTATTTTTTCTTTTCAAAGTAATTCTACTCCGTTTTAAGATTCAGCTTACCTTTGTCAAGTTAAAAAAGATTTAAAATTATTTTTAGGCACTTAAATATTGACTATTATACCTTTTTGCATAGCTTATTAGATGAGAAAGTTTTATCAGTAATTTGTACGTTTAGCTTCATAGTGACTTTTTAAGCTGCGTAGCACTTTAACTCGAGTGACGTTAGTTTATGCAAATAAATCAAAAATATGTTTATTTTTAACCATTACTTATTAAGCATTTATTGATATGTTTATGGGTTATTATGTTATGTTGCTAAGTCCTCTACTAGAAAAAAATATGTTTGATAACATTTTACCACCCATTTTTTTTAAATAATGTCAAAAAGGGGTAAAAGTTGATATTTTTTCAAAAATCACAAAGTTAAATATAAATCGAAAACCGTTAACTTTCGGATATACATATAGGGGGTTAAATTTGTTGCATTTGAGCTCCCCGATCTATTCTTGACGGGAATACGTCCAGTTACAGGTAACCCTGTATAATAACAAGTGAACGAAATATATTCCGAAAAATCGATTAGAAAAAATTTAATTAAAAATGCTTGCGGCCAAATTTTAACTGCCAACCTAGTCGATATATATTCTCCTAATTATAAATATACATAAAGTTTTGGTTTTAGCAAAACGATGAAGGTAATAATCCTGCGGTGGGATCTTAGACTATTGCATGTCATCACTTAGATCGAATGATCAATGATTTTCACTCTGATAACGCGAACAGATTTTTCCCAAAACTTCCACATTGTTTGCATTCTACAGCCACCAAAAACTTCTAACAAGATATTAAATTGATTGTCTTACAGCGTCAATGGATGATTGATAGCTGTTTGAATACAACAAACTTGCCGCAAAATTGTATCTTTGTGTCCTGTGCCTTCGATAAATTTGTCGAAGAATTTATAAGAGTCGTTAAACGGAAAAGTTTCGTCGAGTTTAGAATTGTTCTAAGAATGTGTAATTAGGACAATTTTGTGCTGCTGTTTTCTTTTAAGTGTAATGTCACTGGTAGTTCTTGGAAAGGTAGTCTTTGTGTCTTTTTTAAATCACACTTTATTTGTTCAGTCTTTTTGTGATTATCATGACATATAAAAAAATAATTTAGCTTATTATTTGTGTTATATTTATTCGAAGATATATTAAATATGTCTCTTTGTCATATATTCATGGTCAAAGCTCTTATAGGATTTAGATGTCTTTGGATACAAATAAAATGAATTAAATTAAACTTCAAATCTAATAAGAATAACAATATTTGTTTGTCTTGAATTTAATCTAAAAAAGGTGCAATAAAAATGTTTCTTATCTAAAGTGGCTTTGCCGCTATTAAAATAATGTAGACGCAAATGATAGCATAGTATTAGTATCATTATACTGACGAAAAGTAAGTACTTTAACCAATAATTTACACGATGCTTTTAGCCAAAGACATACAATTTCTATCGACATTCGTGTATTCCCAGAGCTGAATATTTTCATAAAATGTACAATATGCGAATCGGAAAGGATAGTTTACATTGCATGCTACGGCGTAGATAGTTATCGGTCCATCGAGAGTGGACATGTGTTACACTGTTGTGTAACTGGCCTAATTCTAAGAAAACAATTTAGGCGTGTTGAGAGTAAAATTTCAAGGTCGTCATCTTTGAATCTTGCCAAAGAAATTTCACTTCTGATACGTGTACTCGGCACACACCCTCTTTTTTTATGATGAGCCCTTCACACTGGGCAGTGTTGGGCGAATAGAAGCAATCACGATATTGTAAAGGGCCTAAATATCTATGATTGGCCGTCACTGTAGGTGTTTTTTCGTAATCGTAATGGCGGCAAACATCGACGTTCATTTGTTGGGCCAACGCTGCCCATTTTGAAGTGCCCATGAGAAGAATTTAATTTTTTTCATAAATTTTGTTTACATTATCAACATTCTTGTGAATGAAAAATTTCAGACACAATATAATATGTATATTCATAGTAAGAACGTGCAAACAATAACTAGAAATATACATTTATGAATGCATATCTATGTAGTTGAAACAAATGCAATGTTCATGAGATTTTATAATGGTACAATAAACATGTCTCTTTCTGCTAAGTTTAATCTGAGGTTTGTGATACTTGCATAAGCAAAATGTCGGAAAAACTGGTGCTATCTCACTGTGAATTCACAATAGGTTTATTCTAGTAGAAACATTATTTTTATACGCTATTTGTTTTATTAATACGTGAAGACCCGTGGTGCCTTAGTGTGTAAGAGTTGTGGTAAGAGGCAGATGCATTATGCATACATCTGTTTCACTAATCGATTCTCTTTAGGCACAAATAGGTGATCAGCATTCTGTGTCCTGTCAGACCGAGAATTTTTTTCTTCGTCTACACCGGGAACCGAACCCAGGACCCAGTTCTACGCTCATGCGTTAACCAAAGAGGCAGCCAATTTTATTAATACACCGTATCAAAATGAAAATTTTCAATAAAATAAATAACATCAATGTATTTAACAGCGATATATGCAATAATTTCAATAATGATATGTTATTTTTATTTTACAGAACATTCGAGAGGTTCGTTACGGTGTAAATGAGGACAGCAGCGAACGCCCGTCGTTATAAATCCGCTCTAGGCAGCTCGTTACGGCCGTCTTATATATTGCAACCATATTGTAACCACCTGACTGTATAACCTTTAAGCTATTGTGAAATTATTTTGTATCATTCCATAATTTATTGGAATACTTAGAGCATATTTAAGTCCTGTTACGGAGAAAAGCTCCATATGTAGGGTATTTGTGGTTTTATGGTGTGTTAGAAGCTCTAGAGATGGATGTAGAGTCTGAGTGAAGCTCTATATATTATTTAGAACTATATTTGTGGTTTTATGGTGAGTATAAGATGCTCTAGATATGGATGTAGAGTCTGAGTAAAGCTCTATATGTAGAGCTATATCTGTGGTTTTATGCTGAGTGTAAGGAGCTCTAGAGATAGATGTAGAGTCGATTAGTAGTCATTATGCGATGTGTTGG
Source organism: Colias nastes (assembly GCA_907164665.1). Classification (NCBI taxonomy): domain Eukaryota; kingdom Metazoa; phylum Arthropoda; class Insecta; order Lepidoptera; family Pieridae; genus Colias; species Colias nastes. The sequence continues at coordinate 25,468 of CAJQZM010038122.1, read as the reverse complement.
AATTTATGAAGTCTTATGTGTAGTTGTGAGCTGAGAATGGAGCTTTATATATTAGTAAATGCGTTGTAGAGTTATATTTTTGGTGTTAATATTGTGTTTGAATAGATGTGGAGTCGATGTAATATTAATTTATTTTGTACGGTTTGAATAAACGTTCTATTTATTTATCATGTGTATTTATTATTCAATTCCTGTGTCTTCTTATTGTGTATGATCGATATACCTACGTATATTATTTATATTCTATATATTGCAACCATATTCTCCATCTGATTGTTACATAACATAATATAAGCTATTACAGGAACTGAATATCGAAGTACCTAGTGTTTCTGTGAGAAGAGCTTTATTATTTATATGTCAGTCGATGTAGAGCCATATTTGTAGTATTATTTTGTCTTTAAGGAACTTTATCAGTAGATATAGAGTCACTCGTAAATAATAATATGTCTAATAAAATTAAATATTGTATTAAATATTGTATTGTTTTACCTGTTTTCCTGAAAATATAATATGTTTGTTTTAGGGGAACCGCTATGTTTGTTATGGTACCGTGTATTTATTAATTTTTTACATGTTTTTTTTTTTGTCGTATGACATTTGTGGCCACAACAGGTTATGGCTGAAAAACAGCGGTGAAAGCAGTCTTTTGGTCATTGTTTTCTCCATATGCTGAATCCATACCCTTTTCGTGGTGATTCTTTTATTTTTTATCTGTATTTTTATTTTATTTTTTTGTTTTGTATGTATATCTTGTTTTACCACGAATAAATGAATTCTATTCTATTCTATTCTATTCTAATATGTTTGTATAAGAATGTGTATGTGTTCCTATAATGTGAATAAAAGTTACGCGATCCCTAGTGGCTTATGGTATAGATGTAATTCAGACGTGTTCCACTGATTGATTTTCTTTAAGGGCAGGCAGTCGATCAGTCTTCTGGGCCCGGCCATGTCGTTAATTTTGTCGGCCTTTTCCGTGCCCTGGATGTTTCAAGATGAACTTTGAATTGTCTTTGGATAAATGTTTATGTGATTATTTTGTTCATTCACGCCTGTGTGTAATACGTATGCAACTATATTATCTACTAGCTTTGCCACGTATCAATATTGTTTAAAAGCGTGTATTTTTGTAGCTATAATATAATTCATGTACACAAGCTACATCAAATTGCCAAGTGCCAAGAATCATCAAAATTCGATCAGTTCTTTCCGCGTGAAAGAATAATAAGCATACATCCATATATTCTTGTAGAATCAAATCAAATATATTTTCTTTAGCGAATATAATATTAGTAGGATTAGCCATGATAGCTTCCCAAGAAGCTTATATCTAATACACTGGAGATTTCAGTATGAACATTAACTTGTAACAAGAAAATATGACCTTGAATGACGCCTGTATGTTTTTTTATCCCTTTCACACCTAGGTAGTTAGTTAGGTGTGAAAGGGATAAAAAAACATACAGGCGTCATTCAAGGTCATATTTTCTTGTTACAAGTTAATGTTCATACTGAAATCTCCAGTGTATTAGATATAAGCTTCTTGTAGCTTCCCATGAGAATGAGATGTTTCACCGAGGTAGAAAGTAGCCTATGTCACTGTCATAAAACCATAAACAACCCGCTCTGTTGCACGTAAAATAGAGATAAACAAACAAACACAATTTTGCTAAACAATTGATAATATCAGTAAGGATTGTGACAAATAATTGATATTACCAGTTTCAATGACTAAAACATCCAAATCATAACTAAGGAAGTACCTTACTTGTCAGCAAAAGATAACAATAGCACAGGGCTCGTTAATACAAATCACGGAGCAACTGCCGACTGATGGCTGTTACAAAACTTACCCTTACCTCAACCCTTGTCATTCTTAACAATCATGATTTGATGCGAATTAGGGTGCCAAGTTTGTGAGCTATTTATAGTACATACCGAGAGGTTAACTGTTAAATGATTACTATAAATTCACGTGTTGAAACTAGGAGTAGTAGGAAGATAGTAGATATGTTTTGTGTGATGAATAGTACTAGTTTTATGAATCTGAAAGTGTATATTGGAGTGTAATTCAGCGCCATTACTCCTGGCATCCTGGCATCCTGTTAGTGTATATCTTTTAACAGATATACACTAACAGGATGCCAGGTAGGATGGCATAAATAAGCCCTTAAGAAATTATAGTACATAGTTATAAAGGATGAATATAGGGATAAAAATGTAAAGAAATGCTATTTATATACAAGAAATTGTGTAAGAATGGATCGATGTTAATTATGTAGTCAAAAACATCCATAGATCTGTTTGATATTTTTAATAGAGATACATTATCTTGATAACCACGTAGTATCTTTTATACCAGGCTACGCTTGTTAAACTTCAGCTAAACTTCCCAAAAACTCAGAATTAATCACTAAATCTCCCGATCATGTTATTTCAATATAGTGTTATTAATTTCGGATCAGTGATGTATGGCGTCATTTGAACGGTGGCCAGCAACCAGAGGACAATGACTGTTTTAAGTACTTCTATGTGCTTCTATGGAGTGATAGTTAGTACACACTATATATTATATTATATCCTTCTGAGCGATTTGTAGTACACACTATGTTTAGCGTTCTAACAGACGAACGGCAAGTTGTGAACGGCAGACACTACTTCAGCCGTCGCCACCTGTCGACGGCAGTCGTCGAAGCGTCGGCGGCAGCAGTCAAAACGTCGACGGCTGCCGTCGACAAGTGGCTACGCTTGCAGTTTTGTGTTGACGGCAAACTGCAAGCGTTTGACGTTTGACGGCATCCGTTTTCACCTGTCGACGACAGCCGTCGACATATTGACTACTATATACTGCATGTGGCGACGGCTGAAGCAGCCTCTGCCGTTCGCAACTTGCCGTTCGTCTGTTAGAGCGCTTAATGCGGTAACAAGTGACAGATCGTAGTGTGTGAAATAAAATTATTGTAAGCACAGACTATACAATGAGGTAACGATGACGTTTGAGTGGTCTGAGATGAAATAGTGTTTTGGTGATATTATTATATAGGTAATTACTAGCTATCCCGACAAACGTTGTTCTGCCTTGCTCGTATCACTTACGAGTATGAAAAATAGATGTTGACCGATTCTTATAATATTATCTACCCAAAAGGCACACAAAATTTCATGACAATCGGGCCAGTCATTACGGTGGAGTAACTAACATTGTGACACGAGAATTTTATGATTCGTTATATATTTGAACTAAATACATATCTTATTGTGGTGCAATAAAAATTAAATGCTATCTCGTATTCGTACACAAATTTATTTGGTAAATAAAGGCTCTTATATTGGCTTATTTTTTCCGGTTTAACCACTCAAGCAAAATAAGCCATGCCATGTCAGCCTGTCAATATGCAAAATATCATAATACTTTAACGTGGATTCCGAAATTACATTTATATTGACTGTTCCTTAAATAAAAAATATTTGTAGAATTCAAAATCGCAATCAGATTTTGGCATCTTAGAACCCTTTTAGAATGTATCGAATTTATTATACTTTTTTATTACTTATCTATTTATGGTATAATAAAAAATGCTAATGGAACTGTAAATCACGTTTTTTGAAAAAAAAAGTAATTAATTATTTTTCTCTTTAAATTAAATTTATAATCTACAGCATAATTTGTAATTAGTAATTATACGATAATTTCGAGTCGGGTATCCATGTCCCTGTGGCGCAGAGGATAGCGCGTTGGACTTCTAATCCAAAGGTCGTGGGTTCGATCCCCACCAGGGATGCATTACATATTCTTTTTACAATATTATGTTTATTTCAATGTCTTTTTTTTATTTAAACTATTATCAAATTGTCGTCATAATTTATATTGATATCATTGTACTAGTTATTCATAAAAAATAATAATTTTGAAACATTTCCAAAATTTAATTTACATAATATTTGTTTTTTATTTTCTACATAGGCATATGAATAAAATTCACTTTCTAATAAATCTGTTAATAAAACTAATGAATTTAACCCTTGCTCAATTTTAAAAACAATGTACCTTTTTTAAATATTATTATAAACATTTAAACCGATACGTAGAAGGATAGTACCGACTATTGCGTCGTTGCATAGCAATGCAGCTACTAAATTCAATGTCATTGCTTCCAGAAATTTCCCTCGGGATTTCGGGAATCCGTCGGATTATGGCGTGTGCTTTTATGTTTTGATAGTGTGATAATGTTCGTTGTATACGTGAAATGTTTTTCGTGTTTTCCTGATTCTTTAGAGTTACCCTAAGGCTCGCTAGAATTTGAAGATACTAGGTGTTCAAGTTTTGGTTGAAAGGAAAAAAAAGTGTTTCACAACTGTTAAAAAACATGTCAATACGTTGCACTATTTTGGTAATGATTCAAAGAACAAATAAAACACATGGGTTTGCTTGTTACACAAGTTTTTTTTGTTAAATTGGCATAATTTAAAATACCTAATTAAATGACATAACATTTCAACATAAACATGTAGTAACAACACAAGAAAATAGAGGTTCCCTTATTAATGCAGCACAAAAAAAATGAAAATACATCGCACTGCACTCATACAAAACATTACAAAAGCTTTGAACATCTCAATAATATATTGCTTAATATCCTGCATAAATCCGAACAGTCCATAAAACAACTCCGTATTAGAATGAATACGTAGGTATAAAATACGTTTTAAAACACTATAAATACCTCACTCAAGCTAAAATAGCGTAATACTTTAAAAAATAACACAATTGTATTCCTTCATGAAATACGCGAAAGAAATGAATATAAATTTGCCAGAAGCGGCTTTTTATCGTCGTGGACCTCCTCAAATGCTGATGTCGTTCGTTATCCCGTTTAGTTGCTTTTTGGAGATCCGCGAAATAATATTTTGAAAGAAGAAAGAACGAAAGAACATTTATGTCTTTAAAGACAAAAACAAAGGGCGAAGTGATAAAATTGTATTGTCGTTATTAAACGATTGCTGAACTTACAAGGATGTGAAATTATTAGGAAGTTTCTTCAATGTGAATAAATGAAGGAATTTAACAATGCCATTCTAACAATTTAAAGCATCTCTGAAGTTTTTTTCTCAGACCGTTTTGCAACTTTCACGCTCAAGAAAGACATGTAGAGGTAAATATAAAAACATTATAGTTACACTCATATACTTACGTAATAATATACCTAGTCTGGTCATAAGTTCTGTCACATATGTTTTATTGAATAAACAAAAAGTTACTTTTATATATTTATTGTTTTATATGTGGCAATAAAGCTTACATATTACTTAATAATTTCGTATAAAAATTATTCAAAATGGCATCCATGTTTTGCGATACAAGCTTTCAACCTCCGCGGCCAGTCGTCTATCGCAGCACGCACCATGGCCATGTTTATTTCAGCAGCTACTTTAATAATGGATGCTTTGAGTGACTCCAAATTTGGGTGGGATTTAGCGCAGGTTCTCTCCTCTAAATATTACCAGATTTTATAATCCAGAGGATTCAGGTCCGGGCTAGAAGATGACCAATCTTCATGACGAATGATGTCAATCTGATGGGCGGCCAGCCAATTTTGGATACTCTTGGCTTTGTGGGCAGGTGCTGAGTCCTGCTGGAATACCCAGTGCTGATTTTTTAACATGGTCTGAGAAGGAGGTTTTACGAGGTTTGTCAGGACCGTATTTTGGTAAACATTGGAACTTATTTTCACACCCTTTTAACAGAAAAACACCTCTGTTAGGCTAAAATAAGACACTCCCAGGAAAACCATTACTGATAATGGGTGATGGCCGCGTTGGACTCGAAATACACGTTGACACGCTTCTTCACTACTGTGGGTATACACTTTGATATTCTGTTTGTTGCAGCACTCCTCCAATGTAAAAATTTTTTCATCTGAAAACAGGATTCCACGATACATTTTTCTCGCGTATCGTTTAAGTAAAGCGCGACATTTATCCAGTCTTAATTTCTTCAGGCGTGTGTTAAGAAGATGCGATGTTTTTCTACAATAAGCCCATAGTCCTAGGTCCTCGTTCAACACCCTTTTAACTGTGGTACTGCTAAGGCCCATCTGCAGTGCTAACTGTTTTCGATTTCGGACCGGACTTTTTCTTATTCGCACCTTTACTGCATTTATCACTGCTGTCGTCCAAATCGTACGACGAAGACCACTTCTATTCCTATCTTCTACTCTTGAATCTTACTTAAATCGTTTTATAGTGCAATAAAAAAATCTCTGTGTTATTTGTAAATTTTAAAGCAAACTGAAAATTTCTCTTGGCGCGTAACCGCTACGATGCAGAGCGAGAACAGCGACTCTGTCTTCTTTTTGCGTCCACTAAATTGTAACAAATACGTTATTCTATTAAAGTGTGTCGTTTTTTAACGCGTAAAATAATCAAAAATCGAACGTGAAAAAGAAATTTGCGGTAAACATTAAAAATTTGAAAATCTAACACAATGACAGAACTTATGACCAGACTATAGTCCTTTTCAACTAGGATGATTCCTGTGACATATCGATTGTTGACACGTGTAGAGATTGCCTTTACTGAAATCGTATCAATTGTTTCCGATAATCGATAATATTTTATATGGAAATGAAATCGATTTGAATAATTAAGGACCAAAATCAGTTATTTCGGCATTTCGCCAACAATTAACTAAGGAATCTTAGCAAACAACAGCGACAAAAAGTGAACAATAACAATAAGTAATAATAACACAATACCACGTAAAGTATCAATATAAAAATGCAACTTGTATACAAAGCTTACGGACTCGTACAGACGATTGACGCGATTGACAAACGATCACAAGATGGGCGTCGATTATATGATTTTCCAACTCTATAATTTTTCAACGTTCGATTTCATGTACACGAATTGCGTAGGTATTATTTTTTTGTGTTATTTTATTTTATTTTTCGTTATATTAAACTAAACAATACTGTTTTTGTTTTAGTAGCTTAAGATGTTTAATTTTTATATTTTTGGTAATAATGCCGCCTTAAAATAAAAATATTATGCATTAAAATTATTTTTGCTTTTTAAACATAAAATACGTAATTCGGAACACAATGAAGTGTCACAGGAATCATCCTAGGTGAAAAGGACTATAGTTATTATAAAAACCTAATTTTTTTACTTATTTTTATATATTTTTTGTTTTTATTAGTAAGTATACAAAGATTTAATTAAATCCCTCCATTTAAAATGGGTGAACTCCGTTTAGACGAAATTATTACCTATATTAACAAATATAAAAATTGGTAAAGTCTAGAAATCTCTATATCCAGGTAATATACGAGCGTCGTCAATTGCAATGTTTCCGTTTGGAGTGTTGTGTAGCAGTGTGTACAAACAAAGAAATAACTTTGGATTATATTCGCTAAGAGAATGCCGCTTTAAATATACTACTGTTAACATGCGGTTTCGCTCGTGTGTTCTTTGAGTTTCAGTGCATTAATTGGCCAAAAACATCGTGAGGATACCGACATGGCGAAGAATCAAAAGTTCCACGAACTGTCGCCATGTTGGCCAGCATGGTGGATTATGGCAATCTATGTAGAAATGAACAAATGGATGACATAATAATAAATCATTGGATAAACAACAGATGACTATAATTTATTACTTACTCTAATTTCTAAATGACTATTTCGAAATTAAAAAATTATTATTAAGAAATTATTATTATTTAATATATTATTTTAATCAATAAAATCCATACTAATATTATAACTGCGAAAGTAACTCTGTCTGTCTGTCTGTTACACAATCACGCCTAAAATTTCCATAAGAAAGGAAAATTACTATACGCCAGGAAAATTTCTATAAACAAGGAAAATTTCTATACGTCAGGAAAATTTATATAGATAAGGAAAATTTGTATAAGTCAGGAAAATGTTTGTAAGCCAGGAAAATTTCTATACGTCAGGAAAATTTCTATAAGTCCCGAAAATTTCTATAAGCCAGGAAAATTTCTATACGTCAGGAAAAATTCTATAAGCCAGGAAAATTTCTATACATGAGGAAAATTTCTCTTTGCCGCAAAAATTTCTATAAGTCAGGAAATTTCCATAAGTCGGGAAAATTTCTATACGCTGGAAAATTTCCATAAGAAAGGAAAATTTCTATACGCCAGGAAAATTTCTATAAACAAGGAAAATTTCTATACGCCAGGAAAATTTCTATAAACAAGGGAAATTTCTATACGTCAGGAAAATTTCTGTAAGTCCGGAAAATTTCTATAAACAAGGAAAATTTCTATATGTCAGGAAAATTTCTATACGTCAGGAAAATTTATATAAGCCAGGAAAATTTCATATTCTATTTCTATACGTCAGTTCTATACGTCAGGAAAATGTTTATAAGCCAGGAAAATTTCTATAAGCTAGGAAAATTTCTCTATGCCGCAAAAATTTCTATAAGTCGGGAAAATTACGATGTCAGGAAAAATTATATAAGTCAGGAAAATTTCTATACGTCAGGAAAATTTCTATACGTCAGGAAAATTTCTATATGTCAGGAAAATTTCTATATGTCGGGAAAATTTCTTTAAGCTAGCAAAGCCAGGAAAATTTCTATACGTCAGGAAAATTTCTATGCGTCGGGAAAATTTCTATATGCCAGCAAAATTTCTATAAGCCAGGAAAATTTCTATACGTCAGGAAAAATTATATACGCCAGGAAAATTTCTTTGCCGCAAAAATTTCTATAAGTCAGGAAAAATCCATAAGTCGGGAAAATTTCGATAAGACGGGACAATTTCTATACGTCAGGAAAATTTCTCTTTGTGGGGAAAATTTCTATAAGTCAGGAAAATTTCGATAAGGCAATAAAAAATAATATTATAGATAAATTATGATAAAATACGTATTTAAGGCGATAGAAACGATTCAACTATAAATTTATATTTAAACATGGTATGCATAATAAATAACCTTATATTTCGTGTTTCTCAGAAATAATTCAGAAGAGAACTTAATACAACGGTTCCGTGAGATGGGAGAGGATACGGAAGATTGCTCTAAACCGTTGTTAGGCGATTGTGAAGGTAATATTATTATTTATTCAATTAAGTATTTATATGATAGATAAATTAAAAAATTTAATCAGAGAGATAATGTAAAAAGCAGTTTTAATCCTACTAATATTATAAATGCGAAAGTTTGTGAGGATGTGTGTGTGTGTGTGTTTGTTACTCTTTCACGCAAATACTACTGAACCGATTACAATGAAATTTATCACACATATAGAAGGTAACTTGGATTAACACATAGGGTAGGTTTTATCCCGGAAATCCCACGGGAACGGGAACTATGCGGGTTTTCCTTTGAAAACGCGGGCGAAGCCGCGGGCGGAAATCTAGTATATAATATATTAATGGGATGCATGCTAATTTGATAAAGGAAGCGAACCGAGAGATACAAATGTGTGTAGAAAACAAATTTTGTTTCATATGCCAGTTTTTGTTTTCATTTTCTAAGCGGTAACATTGTATTATTAATACTTTCATATCACCGTGCATTGGCGCCATAACGGAATGACGTGGCGGCTTACGTCAAATGTCACTTTGACAGCTTCTAGAGGAATTAATTGATGCGGAGTTTTGAGGAAGGTATTAGGTATGAGGAAAAAATGCAAATTAAATACAGGGATGTCGCATGTGATGACAATACGTTATTTATGAGATTTTTCTATTATTAAAATACGATACAGGTACAAAATTAATGGTTCTAGATGCAATTAAAAGTTATTATTAATGAATATTGAGATATTAATACTACGTATGGAGACGACACCGCCTATATCACATACGTTCCGCTCAACATAGGCCATATGGCTTATCTGCACTCAGTCGCTTTAGCGCGATGGTCGCGTTCATGTCTTGTTTGTTTTAAAGCAAAAAACCAATAAACTCATCAAATATGCCCTCGAGTGTGTTGCGATATTGCACTTATAATTCAAGTAATGCGGCAAAGTGCAAAGAAATAACTTTTCAACGGTAATGAATTAGATAATCATTTTTAAAACTTCGTTCGAGCAAAATTTTTGGCGGGCGCCATTTTGCGTCATTTGTCATAGATTAAAAATTTAAGAAACGGCATTGGGTATGAAAGATGTTTAGATAGTAATATTAGATGACGTAAATTTTTATAGTAGAATAAAATAATTTTACACATTTAGAAAATATTGTACTGTGGATATTACTTGAAAAAAGGTTAAATCATGAAAGATGAAAATAAATTACAGTATGTATCAATTTTTTTTTGTTACATTGATTGGTTTTAATTGAAAAGTTTTTAATTGATAAATTTATTAATAATTTATTTATTAGATTAATTATATTTTTTTTGTTCCATTGATTGTACTTAATTGATAAGTAATAGGCAAAATATTTACAAAGTTTCGCCTCTATAGCGGTGAGTCGATGACATCGCTTAATCTATGACTCACAAGCCGCCGCGCTTGCAGCACAGATTTTGTTCGTGGTGTCTCCTCTATACGTAGTAATAATAGCTCAATGTTAATGATCCAATTTTTGTTTATCTCCTTATGAACTATTATTTGAATCCAGTACCTCATGTCTGCAAACATGTGAAATTCAGAAAATTTCCTCGCAGTCTTAGTTCTTTATTTAATAGTTAAACCGAAACAAGGACAGCATAACCTATCACGGCGCGAAAAAAATATTACTACAGACATAAAACTATAATCAGAAAAGCATAAATAATGGCTGCAAAAGTGTGCCTTCAGCTAGTTTTTGTGTTGTCCGTGTGTAACAACCGTGGCTCGATATTTCTGCCCCATAAATCTATTGAATTGGCAGGTCTGACTTGTGAGTTGTGCGTTGTCATGGCAACACCCGCGCTCTTAATGTGTTTACTAACGTGGTTTTTGGGGTAATAAACTTGTAATAAAAGAGTATAGTGTTGTACTTTTCGTGTAAGGATTAGATTGGAAAACTGTACTAAAAGTAGTAATTAAAAACTTTTTATGGATTTGTAACGCTATTAATTATAAATGATGTTATTTACCTGACGTGTCGAACACTACACATAATTTTTATGGTTTGTAAAGTCGGTTTTAATCTAAGAAATATGCAAATTTATCAATTATGGTACATTTAATTTTCATTGTAGGCTTGTTTTACACTGGGGACCGTTGATTATTATTATTATAGTTGGTCGTAAAAACCAACCGCCTTCTGTTTTAGAGAATTACATAACTTGATTAATTTTAATTACGGAATAACGATTATTTATAAAAAAAATAACAGCAAAACAGGTATATATAAGTAAAAAAATATAATTTTTCACTTATTTTTAGAACTTGACTTAAAATTAAAATAATTGCCTAAATTAATACTTACCAATCATAGCAATTGTTACATAATATTATGTATACAAACGATTAAATATAAATAATATATTGTATTTAACCATTTGTATGTGCAGGAAGGGAGTTTTTGGCTGCCCGATTTGCTTGAATGCTTATGATCAGAAGGATATGTTTTATATGAATAAATAAGTATGTGATTAAAGATACAAATATCTACAATATAATTATTTTTATTATTGTTTGAATTGTGTACGATTGCTCGTACGAAAGAACCCATGCAAAGACTTGATAGTTTAGAAAGATTGAATTACAGATTGATTTATTTTCAGAATGTTGTAAATTTTAATAGCAAGATGCTAGGCCCTAAACCTAATAGAAATAATAAATCAGTGAGCACATAAAGATGTAATTCCCCTGATATTAAATCATCCTAGTTAGTCTTCTAAATAATGAATTTCAGAGGAATTCAACTCTATGCTTTTAAAAGTTCTGCATAAATTGTTCACAATTTGACATGATAATATATTGAAATATAATATTTATCTATATTACTACTCCTCCATGCATCTACAATATATACAGGATTCATTTAATTTTGTATAAATCTTTAAACAAGAATCTGAAATATTTTGTTCGGTGGTCTCGCTAAAAAACGCACTCCTTGCAGTATTGAATCACAGACGTCTGCAACGATGCATCATCGCATACAGTGACATGCCATTCGATAACACACCTTTTTCCCTTGAGATAGAGTCCATTTATTTCAATATCCATTCGAATTATATACTGCGTCTGTAAGTTGTAATTGTTTGTTATTAATGTATGACTGTTAATGGCAGGCTTTATCTTCTCCTTAAATATGAATGGGAGGTTTTATTTTATTTTTCTTTATGGTAATTTCTCTTCGCGCCATTTTTAAATATGATATGAGCACTAATGTAATAAATGGGAATTGCTAGTGTTAAGTAGGGGATGTTTATTTTTATTACTTTAGTATGAAAATGTTATTGTATTGCTTTTAAAATATGGTAATGTGTTCGCTGTTTATTTGCAAATACGAGTTGTGAATGTTTATTCGTTTGAGATATTATTCTATACACAGATACGTTATGTTACCGTTAAATATGATAAACGTACATTTTATTATAGCAGAATTAAAAGTAGGAATGTACAAATTCTTTTCCATATTTTCTAAATTAACTTTAAGTGTTTCAGCTCTACAAAAATCTACGTAAAAGACGTTACTCAAATTATCTATACATCTTAACCATGGCCTGGATCAGTCTTTGGTGTATCTTCAAATAATTTCCCATTGAATAGTCCTTACTTAGCATCCCGGAATAGCCATTAATTAGCTTTCCTTACGAATCAGAAGACCTAAATAAAAAGCCAAGACGGAACAATGGAAACAAAGAAGTTATGTCAAGACGAGGTGTGTGAGAGCAATTAGAGCGTGGAGCGCTCTCGCGACACTCCGCTTGACACTAATTAGACAAGGTATTTATTTGGGGGTTCCGTAGATCTTGGGTGGAGTAATGTGTGTTTTATGGCGAGCAAGAGACTGATGTTAAGTGGTCTGTAACAAATGAATGTGGTGGATTTTTATGGATTTGCATGGAACCAGAGTCAATATTATAATATGTATTTAATGTAATTTTCTAGGGTACCGTGCGACAAAGCGCGGTTTATTATTGTGTATATCTCATAATATTGTGGCACTGAAATTTATGAATAAATGTTTTCTTAGTATTTTCGTTTGTTTGATTTTACTCTAGTTTACCTACCTACCTTCAGAAAATTAAGAAATTTTAAACATGACATCGTTGTTTTAAACTTAATCGAAAGAAACATGATATTTACAATTATAATAAACTTAATTAAAAGAAACAGACAGTTGTCCTGATCCTAATTTGTAATGGGAATATAATGCTAAAGTAAAAGTATTTCTGATTTTACGAAAAAAATGTAGTTATACATTTTTTTTGAATTTTTTAGATTAAGAACTCGGCTTATGTTTTTAGTCAGATTATAAATTTCTTCTCTGTAGAAATCGAACCGGTATTAACGGGTATAAATCTAAGTTATGACGATTGAAAAGTCCTATTGAATGGATAAATGTTCGAATTTGAGTTTAAGTACAGTAGGTACACTAAAAGCGAATTTTTCTTACGGTGCATTTACATCAAACGAATATAGAGCTAGAGCAAGAGCAAGACTATTCCTTCTTGATCGTTTAGTGTAATTCAGTGTTGTTCAGTATTAGAACATTGCTTAAATAATGCTCTACGCCTGTTTACACTAACAGAATTTGACATAGTGGGGTTAGAATGAGCATTCGCTCGTTTGATCTAGCACCGTTAGCAGATCACACTATAATCCACAGAGTTAAATATTCAGTACACTAAAAGCGAATTCTTCTTGCATGTAGTACAAAGTATTTTTGTAAATCCCGTACATGTCATCCCTGTTACCCTCAACCCTTGTCCCTTTCCGATTCATTACCCCATGTCCCTTAAAACGCTTACTAAGCACTATATAAATAGACCAACTTGTAGGATCATTTATTTTATTTTGTCGGATGAGAGTAGCGTGTGTAAAATATTAAAAGGCTAAAGTATGTGGGTACGTTATATTTACTTAAATAGGTTGCAAAATTCACCAAACATCAAAATTGTTTCAGGTTCACTCAGTGAAGATGAAACAGATACTTTCAAATTTATAAAGTAATAATAAAAAAAAAACACACTTTATTGTACAATGCACACAAAAATAACATTTAAGTACATAAATAAACTTGAAACAAATGTACAATTTGGCGGCAAAGTAATTTGTTTCTCAATTATAAAATGTCTCTACAATATCATTAAGTTCAAAATAAGCACAGTTTTATTATGATTTTGGCACAATTAATAAACAAACTGAAATGACACAAGAAAACTACCATCTCATATCAACAGTTATTCCAACAGTAGAAACTAAATCAATGACCTCCAGTCTGTCTGTACCTCTACTCAATCGTCTGACGTAACTACAATAGTAAACGTGAATAGTTCTTAACTTTCACGAGATTATTTACCGTGAATGAAGTATCTATCGTCGAATAGTTATAAACTATGACATAATATGTCAAAATTAGAACTCATGGTGCAAAAATTGTATGGTTACTACAGCGAGTATACTATTGAACCTCATGGTAGGCTTTTTAGTTCCGCTACGGCACACTAGGGGCGCTGTACGAAATTTTATACAAACCGCTTACTACAATCGCTTGCGAGTATCGTGTGCGTAAACTCATGGTAGAGCTACTGATTTTATTCGGGTATTATACTTTTAATTATTTTTCAACCAAAACAACGTCAATCCCAATTTTCTGTCCCATTTTATGACACACCTGCGTAAGGTCCCAGCGGGGACGTTTCTCTAATTAATGGACACTCGAAGGCTAATTCAGAGCTTAGCTTAGCTTAGATGAAAACGAATTTCAGATTTGTGTATAAGAATTAACGTTTATTATGAGATGGGATTCTAATCTTTCGTTATTTTTTTTAATATATACTACGCCATCTATCAGTACAACTATACTGACAGTGTGAAAGGTTATTTCTACGTATATATACTTTAGTGAAGAAACATAATTTTCTGCATTATTATATACTTAGTTAAGTTTCATCTAAGTTGGTTCAGGCATTTGGTCGTGAATAAGAGACAGACGGACAGACAGAGTTACTTTCACATTTATAATATTAGTAGGGTTTACAAACATTTACATTAGAAAAACTCACTTTTTATTATTATTATTATAAAAAATTTCTTCCCAGGCATAGGCGATCCAAGCAGTTAGTTTTCAATATAGGAGACTATATGGTTAAAATTGTATACAATTATTACAATAAAGAGCACACTGAAACCCTAAAATCTACAATTATCATTTTAAAAGTCAGCAGTCGTCAGAACTCAGAACATTTCAGGCAATTTGGCCAGCTGTGTAATTACTTGGAACTTTAGTTTTTATTGAAATCTTCTTAATATAGCAGACTTAACTATGTTAGGTTTACATTGTCTCGCCGTGTGCCCAAGAGAACCGTTGTATTAAAATATAAGTTAGGTGTACTGCCTTATTAGTGCGAATTTAAGTTCCAAAGGTGAAAAAAAAATACCTAAGATAATATTGACTCGATAACGTCATGATGACGTATAATTTCTTTGCAAACTTCTTTTTCTTATCAACGCGATATAATACTAGTTAATAAAATAAAGTGAGAAAAACATCTTACACAATAAATTTTTTGTAAATTTACAAAGTATTTGGATCCTACATCAACAATTACACGATAGAGACAGTTTATTGCGAAACTAAAATTTCATGGTTTTTAAATTAGGGATGTTTCCTTCACCTTTATACATAAAGCAAGCAAAAAAAATTTACCACAGATTATAAATTTAACTAAAATATTCGTTCGAAATTCACATTCGCGTTATGACGTCATCTTTGTTTCGTAGTACACAGCCCGCCCCTTGCATGCTAAAAGAGTGCATCGACTTTCCGAATGTCCTCAAGACAACATGCAGAAATTAAATGTAAACTTTATATTTCACTCTTATTATAGAGAAGTCTCTGAAAAGGTCCTTTAAATAGACTTACAATGTTGCTATATTATTTGCCATGGGTATTTTGTATGTATTTTTACCAATTTTTAAGTGTACAATTACTTCGTATATTTTTATAGCTTAAGCCAATTTTGAGTATTATTTTTTTTTCAAAATATTTGCATAAAGCATATTTATAGAGATGTATTTACTTTTACTTTTGATTACTTTTTAGTTTTTCTATGCATTATGCATATACATAGTATACAAAATTACTTTTAATAAAAGATTTCTATAAAATTCTCATAAAAAATAATTAAAAAATGCTCTCCAAACAAAGCTATTTATTCAAAAACTAAGCAAAAACTTTGAAAATATGCGAATCAATGGAAAAAAATTGACTGGGAGACGGAATTCAGACCAATCAATTATTTTTTCATTCATTATTATTTAAAAAAATTTAGGTAATCTATACTAATATTATAAAGCTGAAGAGTTTGTTTGTTTGTTTGTTTGAACGCGCTAATATCAGGAACTACTGGTCCGATTTGAAAAATTCTTTCGGTGTTAGATAGCTCATTTATCAAGGAAGGTTATAGGCTATATATCATCACGCTACGACTAACAGGAATGGAGCCACGGGAGTGAAACCGCGCGGAGCAGCTAGTCATTTGTATAAATAGAAGGCTAGGAAGATAATGGCACATTTCTGATTATATTATCCGCTTTCGTACCATGATGTCTTGAAGCAGTATTATATCCAGTGTGGAAAAATGACAGCGCTATATAGATCGTCTAGCTCCATCACTTTCCCATACTAGAAATAATATTGCTATAGGACATCATGGTAATCCCCCTATACCTATACTAGAGAGTCATTGACTGCTCGAGCTGTCGCTACAAACCGCGCAGTTGACGGCTTGAAGGGGTCGCGACTGCTCGAGCAGTCCGTGTACGGCAGTGAATGAATGTCCATAGTTCACCGCGCGGTCGCGGCTTCAAGCCGCTTCTCAACTGCTTGAAGCGGTCCGTGTACGGCCGCCCTAAGGATTTAAAAGTTTGGAAAATATCACACATTATTTACCTCTTTAAAAAGTGTAAAATACATTATTAAAAGTGCAGCAACAAATCAAAAATATCCGCAGTATTGCTTTATGGTATACACGAACAAAAACAATTATTGTACAATAAATTATAACACGGGCAAAAAAGCCAATAAAAATTTCGACGCTTTTCAGAGGGTTAACGCAGAATTTTCCATGTTAATTGCGTTAACCCTCTGAAAAGCGTTCTTTAACTAAAGCTTTGTTTTGTTAAAGAACGAATGTCTATTGAAGCTTGACTTTGTTTAAATGTTTATTAAAATATATTAAATGAGACGAAAATCTTATTAGTTTCGTCTAAAAATAGAGTGGCTAATTAGAATGTCAAATAATAGCTTCTAGATGATAATTAAACTAATTTACAGTTCAAAGGAATATATTCCTATATTTTGTTTGTCTTTCTGTTTATTCCTACTTATCTAAGGGCTGATTTTTCAATCTTTGGTTAAAACATATTCGTCGAATAATGTATAAAACTACCATTTTAAAAACGTATTCTATTGCCCGTATTTGACAGTTTACGTGACATTTTAATATTATCGTGTAATACTTTATTGGACGGATAAGTTTTATCCAAGCATTGAAAAATCGGCCCTAACTCTACTATCGTAACTCTCACTGACAGATAGCTGATTCTGTATGACATAACTACATGGTATGTCAGAAAAAATATGGAAATAAAAAAGAAAGAAAGAATCATTTATTTAACTCCAGAAGACATAACAAACAAAAAACAATGCAGTTGATTTAGAATTTCATAATAAAAAGTACCTAACTTATTAATAAATAACGAATACTAAATTACAAAACGGCTGGACTGTTATTTTATGAATTACGTTTTTAAATTGCCTACAAGAAATCGATGCGTTGTTGCTTACTTTCTTATTTCATAACTACAAGGTAAATTTTACAATTCATAGAAAAGCTTGTATTCTAAACACATATTGCAGATCACGTCCCGCGCAAAATATTAATCTACTATTAAACGTATAAAAAATCCAATGGTATCATATACCTACCTATAACTGTTAATCCCTTAATAGTGCGGTAAAACTTCAATTAACTACCAGGAATTCAGGGATCACCGTATATCCGTATCCAATAGAAATACATTGAATCGCTGAAAGTTCAATAAAATTGGCGGACATGCAATTACCACACCAATAACAATTAAGGCCTGGCCGAGGTTACTAATTAAACGATCGGCCTAACTACCAATACAGCGATGGACACAGTTGGTCAACTAATCGTCGGATTAGTCGACGTCTTAATCTTCGAAACTGGAAAGTTCTTGAAGCTTCTGGAATAAAGGGACTTGTGGACAATTAATTTAAATGGTTTTAGTTACCTACTAATAATGAATAGAGTATATTTTTAATAAGTACATTTTTTTTATACTATCCTACTTTAATATCTATGCGAAAGTTTGTCAGGATGTATGTATGTTTGTTACTCTTCACGAAGAAGCTACAGATTAATCTTTACAGTAATATAGACGTATCAGAATAACACATGAGCTATAGAAATAACTGATTTTACCCGCGAACGAACCCGCGTGAAACAGCTAGTTAAAAATAAAGTATTAAGAAGTGTTGTTAATATAAGAACGACTTATATTAATAAATATAGCTTGAGGTAATATTAACTTTTCTTACAATACAAATGAAACACATAAATCCCTTAGAGACAATTTCTATTCTTTGCGAATGCTCGACACTCAGACTAATATGTGTTTGACATTGATAGATCTACAGAGTGTATACGTAGCAATGTATTTGTTATAAATAAAATATATTAAATAAATTGAATTATTATGCACTCCTTGTTATAGTATTGTTTTTTTATTGTTTTATTGTGAATAAGGAAGCGCTTGACCACAATCACGCTTGATGTTAAGCTGAGATGTGGTCTGATGGTACGCGCTTCCCTAGAAGGTTCACTCTATGCTTCAAGTATTTTGTATAAAAATTAAGCTGTGATTATTTAATTTATATATCTTTAGAAAACTCATTATATTTAATATTTTCTAGCAAATGATCTAACTCGTATTCAAAATCTTGTTCAGGAAGAAAACTTACATGAAAAATATTTTGAACATCTAAATTCTGCCTTATATTTTAAATACTAGCTGCGCCTTGCGGTTTCACCGCGTCGCTCCGCTCCTGTTGGTCTTAGCGTGATGATATATAGCTTATAGCCTTCCTCGATAAATGGGCTAACTGACACCGAAAGAATTTTTCAAATCGGGCCAGTAGTTCTTGAGATTAGCGCGTTAAAACAAACAAACAAACAGACTCTTCCGCTTTATGATATTAAAAAGTATAGATTCGTATAGATTGGCCAGTTGTGAGCACCTATAGGTCGATACAACGAACTATTGTCCAAAAAATATGCAATAATATCCAAACAGTCCAATAGTGTAAAACATGTTGAATTTAGCAAATCTTACAAAATCGCAACTCGTTTGTAAGTCGAATGAAATGTAATAAGATTAAAAACTACGGGAAGGAGTTTCAAAAAGTTTATTGGTTCCAATCAGACGCCCGGAGGCGCACTTAAGCACTCAAAAAGTAGTTTTGCTTGGACGGTAGGAGCCAACAGTGGAAACTGGAAGGCTTTTAACTGCGGGCAATTACAATAAGACTGAAATTTTAAAAATTTCGTAGTTTTTTTGTGTGTTTTTAAATGCGTTCTATAATTCTTTATACAAAGAAATACACTTTTATTTAGATAAATATGAATAATAATTATAATTTATTAAAAAAAATAATAAACCACCTTCATATTGTCAGAACTAGACCACATTTAAATAGCCCCGGGACGGGAGCGTAACACGGGAGGCACTAGCTTTCAAATAAGAATTTATAATCCTCAAAATTGGTTAACCCAGTCGAAAGTTCTGAGGTAACAAACCCAAAAATACATTCGAATTTTGAACTTCCTTTTTATGAAGTCGGAGAAGAAAGCCTTATGTAATATAGAGCAGATGTATTTTACAGCTGTTGCACTGATCGATTTTCTTTATGTAACTTTGTGATTAGCATTATGTGTCCTAGAAAACTAGGACAATTTTATTTGTTCCTACGCTCGCTTTACCTTTTTTAGAGAATCGTGTTGCTAAGTAATCTCATAGCCCTTCACTTTGAAACACTATTCTTCATTTAATATCAGGCATTTGAATGAATTCTTGTCAGATTTCAAACGACGATGACGTGGTCTATCCGATTCTTATGAATAAAATATTTATATTTTATAAATTTCATCATCAGCCCATAATATATGCATACGTTCCCACTACTGGGACACGGGCCTCTTATGACATACAGGCCATATTCCACCACGCTGGCCTGAGGGTTAGTAAATGTCACATGTCATCGAAATTTTGATTCTTCGACATCTTCGACATGTCGGTTTCCTCACGAACCTCACTTCACCGTTTAGAGCAGTGGTGATGTTTTAATATGATGATTGATTGAAAAATCGATTTATTTCCTGCACGCTCGTCTGGTTTCGAACCCTCAACTTATCGATTTCAAGTCCGAGGTCCTCACCAATGAGCCATCACTGCATTTTACCTGAAAATTAAAATTACAGTTTTTATTGTGAAGGTATTGTTATAATTTTGCATAAAACCATCCCGCATATCGAAAGTCTACAGCGCCGAAATTAAATCTTTTTATTTTGCCCGCATGATATTGCAAGTACAATGCAATTGAAACTTTAACACGTTAGCTGCGAAACAGGGCTTGAAACACCCTGTCCGTGTCTCGTCGTTATAGCGGTAGGAAAAAAACTTAAACTTCTCTGTCGTGCGGGAGGCATAACTTCCATCTGGTTCAGTGTAGGAAAGTGATATCTATATATCTGAGATGTGCTATTGATTCATAGTTCAATGGTATACCGACCTTAATACCGGGTTTCTTAGACCTCGTGCCGCACTGAACAAATAAAAATTCTAACACAGTGCGGAACGAGGTTGCGAACACCTCGTACCACCGCGCACCTCGTACCGCACCCTAAGCTAGCTTCACGCGGTTAGTGTTGTGCAACGCATTCGAGACTATTTGTGGAACAACTTATGGAAGCTGTTACAAAGAAGGACTTGAATGTGGATACAGGTAATTTTCAAACATCCTAACTACTCGTTATAATAAATATCGTTAATAGAAACGTGAATGTGACATGTTGAGTAACTTTCTTCAAATAGGTTGATAATCATGATTACTATTAGTGTGTTTGTTCATTGAATCAACTAGCGGCAAATCCAAAACACCCGGCAATCGGTGTATGGCTCATCAAAATTTAACTCTTGCCCAAGTCAACAAGCCAACAAACAAGGCACATCATCTCTTAAAGGGATCAAAGAAGAGGAGATGTGTAGGATGTTACGAAAAACTCCGCACCTTCTTAACAAGTCGTGAGGCCGACAAAAAAGTAAAGAAAATTCTCACAGAATGCACTGGTTGCAAACAATATTATTGTTTGGCCTGTTTTAATGAAGTAAGGGGAATGAAAAACATCCATAAGTTTGATAAATAAATACAATTAAATAAAATCGATATTATTGTTTGGCCTGTTTTAATGAAGTAAGGGGAATGAAAAACATCCATAAGTTTGATAAATAAATACAATTAAATAAAATCGATATTTCTTTTCCCATCACTAAATTATATGAAAAACTGCTATTGTTCAGTGCGGTATGGGGTACATCAGACCCCACATTTTATTTTACCCATAGAATCTAAACTAACTAATCTAACCACGGGCGGCGGTAGATTTAGGTTAATGAACTCATTGTTAATAATAATCACGACAAAAGCCGCACACTTTGTCTTATTTGGCGCCAAAAAAAGGATTTTGGTCTCCTACGGGCGGTGGGGTTTAATATGCCTCGTGCCGCCACAATATCTGGTATAGGACAAGGTTTAAAACGACCCGTAACGCAGTAATGGAAAGTACAGATATATCTGTGCCGCAGGGAACGTGTTAAATTAGCTCACATAGAAGTTAATTTTCTGTAGCTGATACAGTTTGTAAAACTACTTTTTGGTATTAAACATCTTGCTTGGGTTTTACACTTAAAAATGTGCTAACAGGAACGTACTGTCTTTTCTCGTATTAACCTCTATCCGTTTACAAAATTGTATTAACATTTATGTAAATAATTACATTAAAATTTACAGGTATGATAAAATATTATTGTCTGTGCGTCTGACTGTTTGTTATACTTCGAAGGGATGAAATTTTTTTCAAGGGTTTTTATCATTTAGTCACGTCGATAAAAGAAAGCTTCGTTAGGTAACCTGCATGTCAAAATAGTAAACCCAGCCCAGCGTATATAGCGTATTCTAAACCATAGGAGGCTTCTGTCCCTGTAATGGGAATGTGCTTCACAATGCTTCCTAGCTCTAGTGGAAATAAAGCAATCCTTTCAAAGATATCTTTGGGAATAGTGTGCGAATCTCAACTGGTAAAGAATATAAGGTCCATAGATTTCTTTGATTTTGAACTGAGATGAAAAAGTGAATATTTTTCATTCTATAGGAAAATCAAGTTTTCCGTAGTTCGATTTAAAAAAAATAATTATAAATAAACTAATAATTATAGAAGTGGAGCAATTACTGTTTCTGAAGGAGCATTTATGGAGCAATTTTTTGAGATATTAATAATTAAAAAAAAAAAAACTTTCCGCGCTAACTTCTTTCCGGTGTTTCCGGTGATGAAAACGTATAAAAATATTGCTCTAAGATATTCAATGGCGTCATTTTCTACTGCTGAAAGGAAAAGTGATTATTTCTTCATTCCCATACAATATACGTCAAATAGGTACTTTTTGAGTTTCAACAAACATTTATATAATATCAAATATTTTCCCTTTATATTAGTGTACTGACATGAAGATTAAATTTCCGTCTTTACCCTATTCCTTATAGAAGCGTTGGATTTTCACATTACATAATATTCGGGACAAATATGAATAAAATACTTGGTTAGAAAATATTTTAAGATGGAAGATTACATCGCTGCGGGCACGTAAATAACCGTCACATAAGGGATGTATTCTTTTTCTGTACTGGAATCCATTTTGATACGTTCTTAGTTAAATATATTTTAAGGACGTATTGTGAACGAATTGTATTGTTGAATTACCACAATTATTAGGTAAAAAATCGTTAGTTCTATCCGATTTGGCGCGAAGTTTCAACATAATTGTTTTTATAATGAACTATCAACTAGCTGCGCTCCGCGGTGTCGCCGTCGTGGCTCCGCTCCTGTTGATCTTAGCGTGACGATATTATATATAGCCTTCCTCGATGAATTAGCTACCTAACACCGAAAGAATTTTTCAAAACGGACCAGTAGTTCTTGAGATTAGCGCGTTCAAACAATCAAACAAACTCTTCAGCTTTATAATCTATAAAGCTTTATAATCTATAAAGCTGAAGTTTTTGTTTGTTTGTTTGAACGCGCTAATCTCAGAAACTACTTTGATACCGATTTGAAAAATTCTTTCGGTGTTAGATAGCCCATTTATCGAGGAAGGCTATAGGCTATAATATATCATCACGCTAAGACCAACAGGAGCGGAGCCACGCGGGTGAAACCAAAGACTAGGTACTATGTATATACGGGGTGAAACCGCGGAGCGCAGCTAGTATTAGTATAGATAAGTTCGAGAATTTATAATGTTTAAATTATTAATTTAGGTATAATAATAAACGAAATCTAGACTCAAGAAAATAGATAAATATAGATACAAATTGAATTAAATTCACTCTACTGAACGTAGAATTTCAAGTCTAAATCAGTAAATGATTTGGTTCATAGTCGAGACGATTATTGTAATATTCTGTGCATTGCTAGTTAGACACTACCTAAATCCTCTGAATTCTTTATTTTAAACAAGAAAATAACTTTTTTAGCTGAGGATCAACTAAAATTATATTAAAGCATCTCACTCTCTGGTTAAAACATCGAGATTCATATTTCAGATAGCACCAAAATCACGCAAAGTGTTTTGCGGAATTTGGCTGTTAAATTGGATATTGCATTATTTCGATATCGCTTTTGAAAACATACAGATCGAGTTCGGATTTGTGACGCTGTTTTAGAAAAATGGTAATTAGTTATTGAACGTCGAACGAAGATTATGTTCCAATCTAACGGTGCATTTAGATCAAACAAACATAGAGCTAGAGCAAGAGCATTATAGTGATGTTTTAGTCATTAGTGTAAACGCAAAATCTTATTCAGTGTTGTTCAGTATTAGAACATTGCATAGAATCTTTTCTAACGCTTTAACAACGTGACGAGAACAACGAAATAATGCTCTACGCCTGCTTACAATAATCGAATTTGGCATAGTGGGGCTAGAATGAGCATTTGCTTGTTTGACGTAAATTAACAAAGCTCGTTTTTTTTTCCTACAAATATTTTTATGTTACGCTTTAACTTTAAGTAACATAGTCCTAAAAATAAGTCCAGCCGTTGTTGACTTATAAACATTATTCAATTTCATACACACACCGACAAGTACTCGGATATTAAGTAACATTTATCAGCAGCTAGAACGCAAAAATTGAAGTTGGAACGAAGTTCCTTATCGCGCGTTGTGAAAGAGGGGGTAGACGGAAAAAATTCTTACGAAAAGTTGTCACGACACTTTTTGCTAGAGTTCTCTGTCTGTCTCTCTCTAACTTAACACTTCGTTCCATCCGGATGTCCCTTGACATCGCTCAAGTTTTTTAATTTTTTTTTAATTTTTATGAACAATCGAAGATGATTTCATGAATTGTTCCTGAAGCTAAAGAAAACACAACGGAGTCTATTACCTATAATAGTAAATACTATTTTAGAAGTTAGTTTGTATAGCAGTAGTTGAAACAGCGTTTTCTATCCAATTAAGGGCCTGTATATTTCCATCGATGTAATGAACAAATTGGTGACGTCACTACTTACTATTCAGTCGGATTGGCAGTTGATTGTTAAACTGTCCCTTGTGTTTCAATGATTAAGTTTTAGTATGGCTATTTGGGAACCAAATTGTCACTATTATGTGGATTTATAGCTATACTAGCTTTCTGCCCGCGGCTTCACCCGCGTAGTCAAAGTCATGCTTAAACTATTAGCTAAGACTAGCTTTGCCCCGCGGTTCAACCCGTATTGCTCAGCTCCTATTGGTTTTAGCGTGATGAAATAAGCCTATAGTCTTCCTCGATAAATGCGCTATCTAACACCGAAATAATATTTCAAATTGGACCGGTAGTTCCTGAGATAAGGGCGTTCATACAAACAAACTTTTCAGCTATTAGTGTGAGACCCATTCGTAAAAAAGTCTTCAAATAACGATTTTCGTGGCTCACCTCCGCCATACGGACTACTGATATCCACTTAATCGGCATGTT
>CAJQZM010038120.1:27658-54299 GCA_907164665.1 Colias nastes | reverse complement strand
ATTTTATTTATAATTATTCTAAATGACGATAAGACGTAGATTCCGAGTTTGTTTGTTTGTCTTTAAATCTCAGGAACTACTGGTCCGATTTGAAACATTCTTTCGGTGTTAGATAGCCCATTTATCGAGGATGGCTATACATCATCTCTGCGGGTAAAACCGCAGGGCAGATCTATTCATGTTTTAAATTGCTTTGTTGTGATATAAAAGAAAGACAAAGAATATATAATATTAGCAGTTATTAAGTATGGTTTCAAAAACAAATTTTAAGTATTCTCTTGTGTTTCATTTTATACAAGTACTAGCTGTCCCAGCAAACGTTGTTGTGCCTTACTCTTCATCATTTAGGGGTATAAAAAATAGATGTTAGCCGATTCTCAGACCTACCCGATATGCACACAAAATTTCATGAGAATCGGTCCAGCCGTTTTGGAGGAGTATGTTAACTAACATTGTGACAGGGGAATTTTATATATAAGATTATCATCATTTAAGAATTAAATTAAAAAACATAGGAAAGAAATAAGAAAAATAATTTTCAGCTTGATTTAGTATGAAGTGCATTATCTACCATATACGTAACATAGTATAAAGAGAACAAGTAGATCGACTCCCGGCGTTTAGGAGCAGACGGTACCTAAACTCGCGAGTTGCAGGGTTGTCACTTGTCACATTGATATGTTAAATAATTGTTTAAACAAACACCGACCGCTCACAGCAATAGCGCGCCCCTAACAAGACCGGTCCATGAGAAGGAACCGAACGGCGTTGTTTGCGTGCGTCAAGCTTGCGTACATACTTGAACGGGAGCTTGGCCAAGCGCTCCGCGTACATACAAACGGCGCGATGTACTTGTTTAAAGATAACTTACTTGTTCTCTTTATACTATGGTAGTAATAAATGTAAATAAGTCACATCTATAAATAGAATAAATAGATTAAGGGTCACAAGATATTACAATAATGCATACATTTGCTCAACTCAATGGATCAATGAAACAACTGACCGGTTGGCTTAGTTGGTATTGACCCTGCCCTCCAAGCTAGAGGTTGTGGGTTCGATTCCCACCTAGTGCAATTTGTGTGATGAATATTGTTGTTTGCTCTGTGTCTGGGTGTTAATTATTATCTATGTATAAGTAGGTATTTAAAAATTATATACACAGTATAATATTGTGTATCACAAGCGAAAAGCTTAGTATGGGATCAGATTATGCCCTGTTTGAAAAACAATATTTATTTATTTAAATTCTTGTTATCTATTACTAGTTGTATCCTGTGGTTTCACTCGCATTTCTCAGCTCCTATTGGTTGTAGTGTGATAATATATACCCTATAGGCTTCCTCGATAAATGGACTATCTAATAGTGATATAATTCTTCAATTTAAACCTGTGGTTCCTGATATTAGCGCGTTCAAGAAATAAACAAAATCTTTGGCTATGTGAACTGGGCACCCGACGTTAAAAAACACATTTTTTGTGTATTTCTCAATAACTTCCGATTCGAAGATGTTACGATTGCTACAAACGTTTAAAAATGACTGATAAATAGATGTTTGCGTAGAATAAATATTTCCAATACAAAAAATGAGATATTTTTCTGCCTGTCTCGTCACGTCATGGAGTAAGGCTACGATTTTCGTATCTTTGAATCTTGCCAAAGAAGTTTCACTTCTTACACGTGTGCTCGGCACGCACGCTCTTTTTAAATAGTGGTTCTCGAGGAAGGTTTAAGTATATAATTTGATGAGAAGACAGAGCAGGAGACACCGCGGGCGGAAAGCTAGTAAACTATATTTATATTATTATAATCTGTTTTATGTCTTAAGACATATGTTTTGAAGCCATGTAATATAATTCTATTATATATATTCTTATGTAAATGCAACTGTCTTGCATTTACTTGTAGTATTGTCACAAAGCAGAGAAGTAGAGAAAATTGTTTTTTTACGGAGAGCAGTGAGTCACACTGTTGAGTGGTAGAGTTACTTTTATTATAAACTAGCTTCCGTCGCCTAAAACTTAACCAAGTATTAAAACTTCTAGAGATCCACTATCCATTGGTGAAAACAGCATGAAAGTTGGTACTGTAGTTTTTGAGTTTATCGCGAACACAGACGCGCCGGAGGACTTATTTATTATTATTAAATTAATCATTGCATTATTCGTTGCCTTTCCTTACCATAATGCATCATGTTGTGTTGAGGGATAAGGTTATGTTTAAAAAAATCTTTAATTATCGTGAAAATTTTACAAAATTTGTTTATGTGTTTAATATAACAGAAACTGGTAAAACGTATCCGAATCCAAGAGAACAATATTAGTCTATACAGTTTCCTTATCAAAGCAAAGAGATGATAGTATCATTTCAATATAGATAACTCCAGGTCATAAATCAATCCTCATAACCTCAATCTATTGTTACAGATTCCACAGTACAATGGCAGCAGTACAAAACTTAGATAACCAACGGACAATAAACATACCAGATAACAGGAAAGAGCGAGACGCAATGAACAATGAGATATCGTCTACATCAAGTGACGAGACCCAAAACACAGCGTCCATCGTCAAATATAATATCTACAAGAAGAGATACAAAGATTGCGCGTCTGACAACGAAACAGATGGTCCCAGGAACAAGGCAATCATTCAACGTAACCATTACAAGTCCATGGGCAATCTAAACGATTCGTATCGTCGTGAATTTAGAAATAGCGTCAACAGCATCAGTAACGTCGATTTAAGTCTACACAGTGATGATATTAAGAAGTTTGAATCACTGCAAATACCAATAGTTGGGTACGAAGTTATGGAAGAAAGAGCAAGATTCACAATATACAAGTTGAAAGTAGAAGACGATAAGCGGGACCAGTCCTGGCTTGTTTTCCGGAGATACACAGACTTTGTTCGATTATACAATAGGATAAAGAGCGAACAGCCGAATCTGATTCTCCCGTTGCCAGGGAAACGGTGGTTCAGGGATAACTTCGAACCGGCGTTCTTAGAAGAAAGAGTGCGCGGGTTACAAGTGTTCGTGAACGCGATATTGAATAAGCTACCCAATCACCCTGTCGTTAGGGAGTTCTTTTGCTTGGACGAACCGCCTCAAGTGTTCACGTACCAGCCAGAAGTACAAGCGGTGTATGGGGCTCTGGAAGATTCTATTACCACGTTGAAAATGCAGTTGAAGCAAAAGGACGCGACAATCATGCATTTACAAACACGCCTATCTCAGATCGAGGATAAAGTTAAGAACTGTCCGAAATGTTCTAATCAATGATATTATAAGTAAATGGGTGTAGATAGGTTTTTTAAAGCATAGAAAAATTCGATCACGAAACATGCGAATATTATAAAACATTTGAATGATGTAGAACTAAATATCAAATTCAGATAGGAAACCAACATAACGTCGATCTTTAAAAACGGCACACTAAAGACCTATTCGGAGTAGAGCGGTATCCGCTACCGCCGTGGATAGCGGTATCCCGATGGTACGCGATTAAATCTCTTACATAGTATATTATAGAGACTCTAATCCTGTACCAATCGGTATACTGATACCCACTGCGGTAGCGGATACCGCTCTGGTTTGAATAGGCCTTAACGCACACACGATTAGACGTCAAAGTGACATGAGTCAACTATCGTGAGCTAAAAAGAGACAACTGGGGGGTTACCATGATGTCTTAGCAGTTTTTTTTTCCAGTGTGGGAACGTGATGGCGCTAGACGATCTATATAGCGCTGACATTTGTCCACACTGGAAATAAAACTGCTTTAAGACATCATGGCATAAAGTCAATACTGGCTACTTAGCCACATTGTGGAGTGCTTTTAGCCTACACCTTTCTAAGTATAATATGATTGGTTGTAATGTACAAATGTAGTGATATTAATGTTATATTATGAAAGCATTTATTTTTTTATTTGTGTTGTATTGTGGGGTAGGGTGTGAACAAAGAAAACATATTTCTTTATTCCTTATTTAAAAGATATAAGAGAGTTAATAAAATCGGTCAAATTTTAACATGATTACACCGATTGCAGTTTATTTACGTAAATTTGAAGGTAGTTGAATATTAGTTTTGTTGAACTACCCTCATTTAATTTCAATTTAAAACCTTTTCATGTACAGATTCTTAATTAATATGAAATTAAATAATTATCCATGTATATAACAATTAACAATGTACAAATAATAGTTTTTTAAGATCAAATAAAACAAATAAATAAACAAAAATATAGGTAAATTGTTCACACCCTTTCTCTTTACACATTTCAACATCCATTTTATTTAACAGTAATATTTTAATTTTAATGAAATTACCAAATACTAAGAAATGATCTATTTTTGATTGCAAGCTGAAAGTTATTTATACAAATATATGAAAGAGGTTAGTGTGTATGTTCCTAACACACATATACAAAGGCTAAACGGATTTGGATACAATTTTGTACAAAGATAGCTTATTTTTACCTCGGGCCGCCTCTATTTTTACTATCTCCCGTCCCGGCTTCGTCTAATTTCTAAGAATTTAAAAAATCGCAGGTTACAAACTGAGTCAAACTCCATCAAATTGCGTTCAGCCGTTTTTGCATTAACTAACATACATATAAAAAAAAACTTCAGCTCGTAATCAAAACAAGTATTATAACCTATAGGTGCTAATTGATAAGCATTTTATTGTGATAAGAGTATGTGTAGTTGTTCATTAGTTTTTAGATTTAATTTAAGTATTTTTCTAAACATGACACTAAAAAGGGCTGGTTTTTCCTTTATAATTCACTAGCTGTGACGCGGACGTACCCGCGTGCTAAAACAAGTATTTATAAAGCGTTTGTGTTGTTCTGATGTATAACATATATTACTGTAAAGTTCCATCTATATCTGTTCAGTAGTTTCTATGTGGAAGAGTAGCAAACATCCACACATTACTGCATTAAAAATTATTAAAAAAAACAGCCCTATTGAATATAAACACATAAGTTTATTAAATTTGTGAATACCGCTAAGTTTTAATAAGTTGTAACATCTTTATTATTAAATGGTTTCAAACCCCTAAATGAAGTGCAAATTAAATATATAAAAAGTAAAATTAAATATTATAAACACAAATCTACAAAAAATACATGGAATTTGTTGATTTAAAAACTTGTAAGTAATGGATTTTAAATGCAGTCTAATAATACAAAAAAATGTACAAATAATTTACATGATGTTAATAATTTTAAATAGAGCATGCATTTACGGCATATTATTATAGTAAAGGCAAACAAAAATATTTGAGTATTCTATAGTTTGTTTTTGTACATGAAGTGGCAACATTTATAAAGCATTTGAATGTTATTTACTAAATATTAAATTGCAATAATTGGAAACATACTTAAAGAATGTGAAAAGAAAAAAGAGTTGTTGATATTTAATAGCAATTTATGATGTTTATCATTGAGGTATTATTACTACGTATAGAGAGGACACCACGAACAAAATCTGTGCAACAAGCGCGGCGCGGCGGCGCGGGGCGGCTAGTCAGTCATACACTTTGCAGATATTCTGCCTCTTATTACTTATAAAAACCAATCAATGTAACAAAAAAAATGGTTTGAGACGATTGGCTCTAACTCGTGTTACAAATAAAGTAGTAGCGATGTCCTCTCTAGTACGTAGTACATGGTACCTCAGTGATGTTTATGAAAAATATTAACTAATTTTTAATTACTAGAGTTTGTTTCATGTTCATTAATTAAGTATTAAAAGCCTACTGTAATACAAAATACATAGCCTAATATATTCGCAAAATAACAATAAATAAATGTTAAGTTTTTCGAAGTGTCTAGTCGTCCGCTAAACGGATGAATAAAATAAATTAGTCGTCCGATTACCGGATGAATAAAATAATTTAATCGTCCGATTACCGGATGAATAAAATAATTTAATCGTCCGATTATTCGGATTACTAGATAACCTTTTTAACACTAAAGCTAGTTGGGTTGGACTAAAGCAAAGGGGGCGCAGGACTTAGAAAATTTTTGATGGAGTTGGTGTCATTATAACACCTATTTATTATTGTTTTATCGTAAAGATTACGCTAATATAAGCATGTTTTATAGGAACAACTTTTCTCTAAAATCAAAAATGGCCGAGATATTCGCCCTCAATTCGTTAGGTTAGGTTTAGGTTAGGTTAGCCTTTAGGTTAGGTTTCTTAAAAAAAAAACTACACAGAAATAGGAGCCCCGCAAAGCGGGGCTCCGTCGACGCGCAAAAAAAAATCAAGTTTAGGTTAGGTTAGCCGTTAGGTTAGGTTAGGTTAGGTTTCTTAAAAAAAAAACTACACAGAAATAGGAGCCCCGCGAAGCGGGGCTCCGTCGACGCGCAAAAAAAAAATCAAATACCTACGTGTGCCCTCCTCCCCCCTCTCCTCCCCCCACAAAAAACCTATAATACGTGCGGCAGTTCTCTTAAGAAACCCCGATAACCTAACTATATAGATAAATAGATGTTATCGGACGATTAAATTATTTTATTCATCCGGTAATCGGACGACTAATTTATTTTATTCATCCGTTTAGCGGACGACTAGCACTGTCCTAAGTTTTTACTATTAATAACCGGTTTCTACATATATTCTTATATCATTTCATCATCATCATCAGCCCATATTCGTTCCCACTGCTGACACGGGCTTCCTATGAGGGTACAGGCCATAATCCACTACGCTGGCCAAGTGCGGGTTGGCGGATGTCACATGTTGTCAATGATATCATTTAGGTATTTTAAATACGCATTTTCATATATTCTAATAATTTTTATACATTTGAAGTAACAAGACCGTAAACATAAAGATAGAATCAATGATATTCTATGTAAAAGGGTGTAGATAGGTTACCAATACAACATTCGATCTCCTAAAACGGCACAATAACGCACACACGATTAGACGTCAAAGTGAGATGGCATGATTCAACTGTCGTGAGCGAAAAAGAGACAACTGAAGTAAATTGTGGATAATTCATTTACGTTATGAACCTATCTTTGCCCTTTTACATATAAGTAATATCATTGGTCAAAACTGAGTATCAGTAATGTCACTTTACTAAAAATTCAATATGGCGTCGATAAAAAAAAATTTTGGGCGCCAATTTTTTCAAGAATATAGAAACCGGAAAAAATGAATCAGCGTTGTGATAACTAAATGTACAAGCAATAATGTGCCTTATGTAACATTTATTATATACAATCGTTTACATGTAGTTTTAGATCTTATGCAGTTATACATATGAGCGATTTTTGTTTGATACGGGCGATGTTTGTCTTATAAAGTTTTTAAAAGATATTTGATCTTTTGTCTCTCTCGATTGCGTTTAAGTATAGTTTGTTAGAACGAGACGGAAATAGAGAACATCTTAAATAATGTGAAAAAGTCTGTCTCGCTCTAGCGAATAATGATTCTATGTTATAGAAAGAGACAGGTTTATATCGAAATAGTATTGAACAAAATTTGAAAAGACAACCGTTTCAAATTTCAATATGTTATTCTAATATGAACCTTTTTCTGTACAGATAGTTTAAATTGCATTGATATTTTAGTAATTATAAACATATTCCTGTTGTCTTATGGAATGATTTGTCAGTTTTGTTTCTATAAATAATAATTAAAATATTAATTTAATTTTAATGTAATAAATGGATGTCTATTTTCTTACCTATCGATATTTTTTATTTTTTTATTTCTGATATAATGCACAAAGTTTTTTTTCTCTAGGGACTACCTAATATTGTAAATATGTATGTACTTTTTTCAATGGGAATTTGTAATTTGCATGATTTATAAAACTCGTGTTCTGTATTTTATGAAATTTAAATAAAAAGCTTTTGTTTTTAAATCTGAACTCAATAAATAATAAAACATTAATAATAATCAGTTAAGATGTTGATATTGTAATTGTCAATAAGTTAAATTATTTTGTCCGTATGAATTGTCTCGAAATTGATTGATGTTAATGTAATATAATAAATTTTATAGCTATGTATGTTGTACTTTTTATTGAATACTAGAAATCCGCCCCGTCTTCGCCCGTGGTATAGCGCCCGGCAAACTTCTTGGCCAAAAAGTAGCGTGGTGGGGGAAGCTTGCGCATAATATAAAAATGTATCTACTAATACTTGATGCACAAACTTCCCCCACCACGCTACTTTTTGGCCAAGAAGTTTGCCGGGCGCTATACATGTTTACATTTTCTGTCCATATAAGAACCATCCTCGTACTTCAAGGAATATTATAAAAAAAGAATTAACGAAATCGGTTCAGCCGTTCTCGAGTTTTGCGTTTACAGCCTACACTTGGCGATTCAATTTTATTATATTTGATTCTTTTAATTCTTCTCTCAGTTGTAGGTATCGGAAATAACAATACATTGTTTCATTAAAATCAGTTATTTCCTTTCGTTGAAGAATTGAAGATATAGACTATATATGTAATATGCAGGAATCTAGACATATGACAGAAATTTCTCAAATTCTAAGCTGCAACCCCATGGGGTGCTAAGGGTGCTGGGCTGCAAAGCCATGGCTTTAATTCCCATCACACCGCACTAATTTAGTTAAACTCGATTTTAGGAGTATAATGTTTAATAGGGAAACTCAATCGCTGTTCTATTTAAATAACATCGCTACTTAAATTGGTCAAATATCTATCAATTGAGTGGGCTTGTTTAATTATTTAACCGTCTCGGGCTCACACGCTCAATGTTTCTTTAAAATATTAGTCTACAGATATATACAAGATACAACTATGAAGATTTCTGGCTTTTGCTGTGGGCTTTCGAATATCCAAATTTTATTTTTACTATAGGTATTACTTTAATATGTTTTTGAATCACATGAATGTTATCTCCATTGTTCTTACTGTTCTGTGGTTATCTCGCTACGTCAATGTCATAATATGACATTGACGTAGTAGTAACATATTGGCACTTGGCATTTTATTTACTGTCTAGTGTCTACTGCAAGTCTACTGATTCAGACTGATTCCACTCTGTGATTCCACTTAGCACTTTCGAAATTGAATCAATCAATAAAAATAAATAAATACTTGCTTTACGTGTTTATAATATTTATTTAAAATCTGTTCATAGTTATAATATTATATACTATTACTATTCAATGCAAGATTTTAAATACTTCTTTTGCAATAAAACCAGTTAGAAATGGATGAAAAAGTAGGAATACAAAGTGTATTGTGTATGGCCTGTTTATGTGTTGATCGTACGTTAAATAAACTTGATAATGAAGCTTTAAAAAAGTACTATCTAGATGCACTTAATGAAATACCGGTAAGTAAATAATTTTAATATGTATTTTCTTAGGTATATTCGTATCGTAAAAGTTTGTCTTAAATTTTTACTTGAGCGAATTCGTTTTACTGTGACTTCTTTGTGAAAATACTCCAAACATACATACAATAAGAAAATATTAACTCTTTGCTTTATTACAGTTTAGATTATTGCTGTTTTTTAAACATGAAAGTCTATGTATAATGTATAAAATTAGGATGAAATTAACTATGTATTAAAATCTAACTAATAATCCGCCCGCCGTGAAATTTGGTACAGGGATAACTTGAGACCTGAAAAAGGACATAGGATATGTTTTTTATTCTAGAAATCCTACAGGAACTATCTGTGTTTTTATAATATTGTTGTTTTTATTAAAATTAATTTATATTTTCGCAACAACTATTGTCTTATTTCAGCTTCTCAGACCGCTATGTATTGAGCCTATAGTATGTTGGGATTGTTCTATTATACTAAAAAAATGTCTTGCATTTCGGAACCAAGTGAAAGATTCCTTCAGAATATTGCAGACTTATACGGAAGAGGTAAGTTAGATTTCAATATTATATTATTACAACATCTAACGGTGGACTTACATCAAACGAGTAAATTGTCATTCTAACTTCATTATGTCAAATTCTTTTAATGTAAACAGACGTAGAACATTCTTTCGTTGTTCTTAGTGCGTTCGAAAAGATTCTATGCAGTGTTCTAATACTGAACAACACTGAATACGAGTTTTCGTTTACACTAAAAGATCTCTCTATGTTCATTTGATGTAAATGCACCGTTAGAATATAACCACCAATATTTTTCATTCTTTCAAATTTTCAAATCTATACTAATATTATAAAGCTGAAGAGTTTGTTTGTTTGAACGCGCTAATCTCAGGAACTACTGGTTCGATTTGAAAAATTCTTTCAGTGTTAGATAGCCCATTTATCGAGGAAGGCTATAGGCTATATATCATCACGCTAAGACCAACAGGAGCGGAGCAATGCGGGTATAACCGCGCGGCACAACTAGTACATGACATATTTAATATTTAGTTTTATAGCATTCAAATGCTATAAAAAAGAGAAATTTTTAAACAATAGAAAAAAATTGATCATGAGTCGGGAATGCAAAATCTCATCTTTTTCCAAGATATATGGATTATTTGTATTAAACATACAAATCTATCAGTTAAAAATCATATTTAATATTTTATTTTTCATTTTTAGTCTCTTCAAGAATGCTTGCTGAGTGACGTCTCACGACCGCCACGATTAAGAATACATGCAAATGAAGCAATTAACATTTTACCAAACAATGTGATAAAAATTGAATTTGATGAAGGTAAGAGAAATTTATTAAGAACTAGCTTACCGCCCGCGGATTCGCCCGCTTTGTCTAAAACTTTATAAATTATATGCTAAAACCTTCCTCTTGAATCGCTCTATCTATTAAAAAATACCGCATCAAAATCTGTTGCGTAGTTTTAAAGATCTAAGCATACATATTGCTATGTGCCCGGCAAACGTTGTTCTGCCTTACTCTTATCACTTAGGGGTATGAAAAATAGATTCTCAGACCTACCCGATATGCACAGAAAATTTCATGAGAATCAGTCCAGCCGTTTTGGAGGAGTATGGGAACATAGTGCCACGGGAATTTTATATGTATATTAGATAAGTGAAGATAAATATCTGTACTGATATTATAAAGCTGAAGAGTTTGTTTGTTTTAAATCGCAAATCTCAGGAACTACTGGTCCGATTTGAAAAATTATTTCGGTGTTAGATAGCCCATTTATCGAGGAAGGCTATATCATCACGCTAAGACCTACAGAACCGGAGCAATGCAGGTAAAACCGCGTGGCACAGCTAGTTATTAGTAAAATCTTATTTTTCAGTAACTAATAATGGAGATGAGTTTCCTAAATGTGACTCAGATGATGATTTAAACGCAGAGGAAATACAATCTATACCTTGTGATGTGAAAGATGAATTTGTAAGTCGTTTATTCTCTTTCTATCTCTTTTCTCTTACCATCTCTTTCTCTTTTTATTTACCTGTATTGATAAAAGTAGTAAAATATAGCCTATAATATTTATACACTCATAAATTTATCTAGCTTCCTAATGGTGAAACTTTTTTTTTCAAAATCAAATGATTTTTTCAATGCAGTTGTTTTTGAGGTAAATTAAAAAAAACAAGTCAATATTTCCCAATTTCGACAAGCTTTATTCTTTTTAAATATTATTTGTTGAAGTGAAACTTCTTTTGGCGCGATGAGAGTAAAATTTCAAGGTCGCATCATGGCAATACCGTCACGTCATGGAGTAAGGCAACGTTTTTGGTATTTTTGAATCTTGGGAAAGAAGTTTCACTTCTGACACGTGTGCTCGGCACACACGCTCTTTTTATAAAATAAAGTTATTTCT
Source organism: Colias nastes (assembly GCA_907164665.1). Taxonomy (NCBI): domain Eukaryota; kingdom Metazoa; phylum Arthropoda; class Insecta; order Lepidoptera; family Pieridae; genus Colias; species Colias nastes. The sequence goes on along the minus strand of CAJQZM010038120.1, from coordinate 42,534 downwards.
ATAATTTCTAGAATTATCCAGAAGACAGTGTGTCATCTGCAAGCGACACGGATCGTTTGTCATTACCGAATAATGGAGAAATTAAATTGGAATTTAATAATGGTAAGTAACCCATATTACTACTACTACATACTATGTAGTATGTAGGAACTATCCAACTACATTCTATGTAGTATGTAGGAACTATCCTACTTCCTAATTATTGTAGACATAAACCATTTGATATTAAGTTCTGTAGCATTGAAATGCTTATAAAATACTAGCAAACCGGGCGAACTCCGTTTCGCCACCAGAGACACCTTTTCTTAGCTATAAACCTCACGGAGCCCGAGACCTTTCCGACGAATGCAAATCCGTGGAAATCGGTTCGTGCGTTCTGGAGTTATAGCGTCAGGAAGGAAAACCCGACTTATTTTTATATAGTAGATTTTTTTTAAAGGATATTAAAAATAGACGTTATCCACTTCATACTGCCTACATGTTAGGATCTATCCTACTTCTGTTATAAACATATTATACTGTCTTACCACAAAAAACTTTAGACGGGGTTTAACTTTAAGCGCGGGTTCTCTTTAATCTGGTTTTGTCGTATTTCACCTAGACAACTATTAAAGTGACAGATCCCTGGTTTAAAGTTGGACTGTGTTTAAATTGTTTTATGGTAATACCAACATTATTTTAATCCTATTCTTTTTAAAACTTAATTCACACTGATACTTTTTCATACTGTGTTGATAGTAGGAATTTTCCTACTCCTACTTCATATTTTATAGATTGTAGGAACTATCCTACTATATATAAAATTATTAACGCAAGAATTCCTAAGAATCCCTACTATATAATATTATAAATGCGAAAGTAACTCTGTCTGTCTGTCTGTTACGCTTTCCCGCTTAAACCTCTCAACCGATTTTGATGAAATTTGGCACAGACAATCTTTAGACCCTGAGAATTAACATAGGCCTACATTTTATTGCGAAATACACCACGTGGTACACCACGGGCGAAGCCGGGGCGGACTGCTAGTATATCATAAGAACAATGACACTGAACTCTATTTAAACAGAAAAATGCAATTTTATCATCGACTAGCTTTCCGCCCCGGCTTCACCCGTGGTACATGTTTACGTTTTCTCCCCTTAAGAACTATCCTCGTACTTCAAGGAATATTATTAAAAATAATTATCGAAATCGGTTCAGCCGTTCTCGAGTTTTGCGCTTACCAACACATTTGGCGATTCATTTTGATTATATAGAGATTAAAATGCTACTTCATAACTGTTTGCTCATTTCAGGGGTATATGAAGACAGACATACAATTTCAGAAGATTTCAAAATATGTTCAAATTCAAAGGAAAAGTTAAGGAAGAAGAAAATTGTGAGTTTATTTACATAATTTAATTCAAAATGAATAAAAAAGAGCCTGTGTCGAGCGCACGTGTCAGAAGTGAAACTTCTTTGGCAAGATTCAAAGATAGCAAAATCGTCAAACTTGATATTAAGATAAAAATTTATTTCAGGGCAAGAAAAGTGTGAGACATGAAAATGTCCAAGAAATTGGTATAAATGAAGACAATAAGACTTTACTTCATTTGGGTAAGTTTTTTGATAACTAGCTGTGCTCCGCGGTTTTACCCGCGTGGCTCCGCGCCTGTTGGTCTTACCGAGATGATATATAGCCTATAGCCTTCCTCGATAAATGGGCTATCTAACACCGAAAGAATTTTTCAATTCGGACCAGTAGTTCCTGAGATTAGCGCGTTCAATCAAACTTTTCAGCTTTATAATATTAGTATAGATTATAATATACTAGCTTACCGTCCGCGGCTTCGCCCGCTTTGTCTAAAACTTAATAAATTATATACTAAAATCTTCCTCGAGAATCACACTATCTATTAAAACCGCATCACAATAAGTTTCATAGTTCTATAGATTTAAGCTAGTGTACTTATAAAATTTATTTATAACTAGCTTTCCGCTTTTCGCCCGCGCAGTCAAAGAAAATCCCGCATAGTTCCCGTTCCCGTGGGATTTCCGGGATAAAACCTATTCTATGTCCCGGGGTAAAAAGTAGCCTATATCCTTTCTCGGGTATCAAAATATCTCTATACCAAATTTCATGCAAATTGGTTCAGTAGTTAAGGCGTGATTGAGTAACAGACAGAGTTACTTTCGCATTTATAATATTAGTATGGATAAAAAAACTATGTATGATAAAATAAATATAATTTTATTACAGATATGGAATCTTTAGAGCAAGGAAACAACGAAGAGATAAACAAATCTTTATTAAAAGAAAGGAAGATGAATAGACTGAGAAGGATTAATGTAAGGAGTAGGAGAAAGAGTGAGATAGAGGTAATTTTATAGAAAAAATATTTTTTAATTAAAAAAAAATTCTTCGTCTGTAAAAAATAAATGTATATGTACTAACTTATATTTAAAAAAGGAGCGTGTGCGTCGAGCTCACGTGTCTGAAGTGAAACTACTTTGGCAAGATTTTACATATCTAAATAAAAAAAGGAAACATAAAGTTGATTTTTGGAAAGAAACTTCTTTAGGTGCGTTGAGAGAAATCTCAAGGTCGCGTCATCCGTCACGTCATGGAGTAAGGCGACGATTTTTGTATCTTTGAACCTTGCCAAAGAAGTTTCACTTCTGACACGTGCTCGGCACACACGCTCTTTTTTTAAATTCATGTGTGGTATTAACTATTTTTTAATATTTGCAGGAACATACAAAAAAAATAAATACAATACAACTTTCATACGATCAAATGATGGCGGAAAGACTAGCGATATCACAAAATGATAGTTTTATAAACTCAAAATATAAATGTGTCAGTTGTTTAATTACATTCACAAAGAAATCCACTTATAGTGCTCATGTGAAGAATCGGCATGATTTTGTGAGTATACAAAAAAAAAAACAAATAATTATTTTTTTAGGAAAAGTTGTAAAAAAAATTTTTTTAGGATCCCATATACGCAAGATATGGTATATTTTTTTGAGAAATTATACACTAGTGTGAAAAAAAATTGTTTTAAAAATATATCATCGATATACGGTGGCTTGCTTGGAAGATATTGCTTTTTAGTAATAAGGCGGCCTTAATGTACTCATATTCTATTTTGTATATTTTAATAGTTTTCTTTGTGAAATTCTTTTTAAAGAGCAATTATGGAGTTTCTTGCCGGTTCTTCTCCATAGATACTGCTTTCCGAATCGGTGGTAAATGTTAAAAATATGTAATGACGTTTCAAAAGTGCTTCTCGAAGAAGTCTAATTGAATAAATAAATGTTTGAGTTTGTGTTTGGTAGAATATAAATAATAAGTTAATGCGATAGATAATATATTTCATTTATATAATACTACCGGTCCGCCCCGGCTTCGCCCGTGGTACCTACATGTTTTATAGCCTATGTTGCTCAGTGAAGATGCAGCTTTCTAATGGTGAAATAATTTTTGAAATCGGTCCAGTAGTTTATGCGTGAAAACCATACATACATACATACAAACCTTTCCTCTTTATAATATTATAGAATAGATTTATTTATATATTTACAGAAAAAAGGAAACTATACATGTCCGATTTGTCAAACAATACTACCATCTATAGAAAGATTTGGCGCACACTATAAGAAGCATATGAAAAGGTATTTATTATTTACTAGCTGTGCCGTGCGGTTTCACCCGCATTGCTCCGCTCCTGTTGGTCTTAGCGTGATGATATATAGCCTATAACCTTCCTCGATAAATGGGCTATCTAACACCGAAAGAATTTCAAATCGGACCAATAGTTCTTGAGATTAGCGCGTTCAAACAAACAAACTCTTCAGCTTTTAATATTAGTATATAGATTAACTATTTTATTAGCTTCACCTGTATGTTTGTATGTAACTAACTCGTTTAGGGTGCTTTTCCACAAATGTGCGAGGAATGTGTTTGTAAATAACCAATAGTATCGCTTCAAACTAAATGAAGCGATATGATTGGTTATTGACTGACGGGATGGCTTGGTTGGTAGTGGCCCTGCCTTCCAAGCCAGAGGTCGTGGGTTCGATTCCCACCCGGGGCAAATATTTGTGTGATGAATTTAGATGTTTGCTCTGTGTCTGGGTGTTAATCCATACTTATATTATAAATGCGAAAGTAACTCTGTCTGTCTGTCTGTTACTCAATCACGCCTTAACTACTGAACCAATTTGCATGAAATTTAGTATAGAGATATTTTGATACCCGAGAAAGGACATAGGATAGGTTTTATCCCGGAAATCCCACGGGAACGGGAACTATGCGGGTTTTTCTTTGACTGCGCGGGCGATGCCGCGGGTGGAAAGCTAGTTATCTATATAAGTATTTATTTAAAATTATGTATGTATGTTTATCAGCCATCTGGTTTCCATAACACAAGCGAAAGCTTAGTATGGGATCAGGTCGTGCCGTGTGTGAAAATTGTCCTGAAATCTTTATTTATTTATTTATTTATTTATTTACAAACACATTCCTCGCTACACATCCTCGCACACTATTGGTGGAAAAGCACCCTTACAATCGATTTTGAATTTAAACGGATAGAAGTAATTCAAACTTTGGTAAAATAAATATTGATTATAAAAATATTTTGTTCCCTCAGTTGATTGTAGAATTTCAAACGATGATTTTTTAGATTAATAATCTATACATACTTATCTATATTTTTAGTTTATTTTTCAAGTGAAACTTTTTTGGCGCGTTGAGAGTAAAATTTAAACGTCGCGTCATGGCAATACCGTCACGTCATGGAGTAAGGCGACGATTTTGGTATCTTCGAATCTTGCCAAAGAAGTTTCACTTCTGAACCGTTTGTTCGGCACACACGCTCTTTTTTTTAAATTATACTTATATTTATTGTTAATTTTTAACTATATTTATTATTATTTTCAGATACGAATGTGCAATATGTAAAATGCGTTCGAACGACGCTAAAACATTATTACGGCACTATGATAGTGCCCATAGTAATGATACTAAAAGTTATTCGTGTGACGATTGCGGCCATGTTTCGAGGTGAGTGAGTTAGTTGGCGAGTGAGTGAGTTTGTGAGTGAAGTGGTGACGATGTTAGTGAGTGAGTTTGTGAGTGAAGTGGTGACGATGTTAGTGAGTTGGTGAGTGAGTGTGTGAGTTGGGAGTTAGTTAGTGAGTAAGTGAGTAATGTATAAAGCAAAATATTTAATTGAACACAGTGAATGGGCAAGTGATGTTATGTGTATAATGTTCATGTAAACAAGTTAGTAATTTGAGGATATTTTAAAGAATACAACAAAAAATTCAATTGAATATAGTGAGTGAGTGAGTGAGTCATGTTATCAGTAAGTAATGTGTTAAAATGTTCATATGAACAGAGTTAGTTTGTGAGTGAGTTAGTAATTGGGGAGTAATGTATGGAGCAATCTTCAACTGAGTGAACTCATTCAGTGGGTAATTGCTCAGTGAGTTAGTGACATAATTGGAGAGTAAATGCAATTTATTATTTATTATATTTTAATTATTTATTCAATAAATAAATATTGAGTGGTATCATTAACTAGCTGCTCCGCGCGATTTCACCCCCGTGGCTCCAATCCTGTTAGTCGTAGCGTGATACATAGCCTATAACCTTCCTCGATGAATGGGCTAACACCGAAAGAATTTTTCAAATCGGACCAGTAGTTCCCGAGATTAGCGCGTTCAAACAAACAAACAAACTCTTCAGATTTATAATATTAATTATATCCATTGAGATAATATTACTACGTATGGAGGAGACACCACGAACAAAATCTGTGCGCCATTTTTTTGCTCTAACTATGTTTTAAAAATTATTATCTAGTTAGGTACTTACCGATGAAAGTTATTTTTTTGCACTTTTCCGTATTATTTGTATTATTTGTGCAATATCGTAGCACACACGAAGGCATATTTGATGCGTTTCAATTTAAAACAAATAAAAAATGAGCGTGCAGTTAAGCCATATGGCGTATGTTGAGCGGAACATAAGTGATGTAGGCGGTGTCGTCTCCATATGTATATCTCAATGATTATATCATGAATGTATTCTAGTTCAGTGGACCAACACAGATACCACAGGGACACACACAAGCGTCGCGTACAGTGTAAAGATTGCGACAAGACGTTCACACATAGATCCGGACTTATGAATCATAGAATGTGAGTTCGTTTTAGTTTTAGTTTATAAAAAGAAATTTATTAAATAATAAAAAAATATTCAAATCAAATCAAATTGTCTTTATTTGCTGGATGCAGTTACAAATTTGTTGGGTACAAACTATATAGGTTCTTACTTAAACATTCTGCTCGTAGTTGAGCGTGCAAATATATTTTAAATTGTAAATTACCTTTGACAATATTATGTCATACAACACTATAGTCGAGCCTTGGTCGAGCCAATTTAATAGGCAACATTTGACGTCGTTAAAAAGAAAAAAGGTTTATTGACAAAAAAAATTGTAGCGACGTCAGTTCTTTAAATCAGAAATTGTTTATTATGTTTAGAATGGTTTATCAGTAAAATCAAATCTTAAAATTACTTGTATCCGTCATTATTATTATAAATATGTAATCGTAATTGAAAAAAGTTAAGCAAATGTGCAGATCTAACAAACCGAAATAACATGTTATTCTATGTCGTCGTTACTAGGTTACGTTGTTGAATTTTGTTAAACTGTCAAATGTTGCCTATTAAAATGGCTCTACTATAGTTCTCAAAACATTACAAATTATAGTAATAAAATGATTATAAATAAGTAAGTATGTTAGTTAATTATTTAAAATTCGATCACGAGGCGGGATCCGAACCCGCGTTTTCGAAGTGAAACTTCTTTAGGCGTGTTGAGAGTAAAATTTCAAGGTCGCGTCAAGGCAATACCGTCACGTCATGGAGTAAGGCGAAGATTTTGGTATCTTCGAATCTTGCCAAAGAAGTTTCACTTCTGACACGTGTGCTCGGCACAAACGCTCCATTTTATTTGTTTACTTTATTGCATGTATAGATTGCTATGGGTTATATTTATTAATCAAATTAAATATGTTATCCTCAGATCTGTACACGAGTCTAAAAATGAGTTTCCGTGTCAGTTTTGCAAGAAAATATTTAGATGGAAGGCGAGTTTAAAACGGCATTTGGAGAAACATGCTACTACTAATGTGAGTAGAACTAATTATTGAATCCTACCCTACTAATATTATAAATTCGAAAGTTTGTGAGGATGGATGTATGTTACTCTTTCACGCAAATACTACTGAACCGATTATAATTAAATTTGGTATGTAAAGACCCAGAATATGATATAGGAACGGGAACTATGCGGGCGAAAACGCGGGCTATAATCAAGTGAATTAATAAATGAATTAAGTTGAGCGTTACTTACAAACAGACATACAAAATCATACTTCTTCTCTTTTCTTGTATAAAGGGAAATTTTCAATAGGCCTTGGAGGGAAATTATTAATCTACTAGCTTTCCGCCCGCGGCTTCGCCCGCGTAGTCAAAGAAATACCCGCATAGTTTCCGTTCCCGTGGGATTTCCGGGATAAAACCTATTCTATGTCCTTCCTCAGGTCTCAAGCTATCTATGTGCCAAATTTGAAGTAAATCCATGCAGTTATTTTTGAGTTTAGATCGGACATACATATAGGCAAAAAAACATTCTAAAACCTGTATTGTAGGCCCAAGTATTCATTAAAAAAATATATTCAATGTACAGTTTTCACTTTCCTACGATTTTATTATAATATGTATACAAGGTGTCCCACTGTTGGTATACTAAGCTCAAAGGAGCTTATAGTTTTGCATACGCTGAGTACGTAAAAAATACTTATAAAATTCCAGACGCAGTTTTTTTTTCAAATAGATGAATTCTTAAAACTTTATGTGTACACTCCTAACAAGCAACCCGCCCAACTTTGCCACCAGAACGTGAGCTATCGTTTAAGATTATGTTTTCATAGACAAAATGCTCACATTAGCGAAGCGGTATATGCCGGCTGCGCGAAGCTAGAGGAGAAAACATGGATTTGCACTCTTTATAAGTATGTTCTGTGGATTTGCAGGAAAAATTTAGCAAACAATTTTTTGATGAAATTTTGTTGTTTAAGTATTTTTTACGTGATCAGTGTATGCAAAACTACAAGTCCCTTCGCGCTTAGTATACCGATAGTGGGACACCCTGTATATTTGAAACAAAAATATATAAGTTAACTAGCTTACCGCCCGCGGCTTCGCCCGCTTTGTTTAAAACCTAATAAATTATATACTAAAACCATTCTCTTGAATCACTCTATCTATTAAGAAAAAACGGCATCAAAATCCGTTGCGTAGTTTTAAAGATTTAAGCATACAAAGGGACATAGGGACAGAGAAAGCGACTTTGTTTTATACTATGTAGTGATTTGAAACAAAAATATATAAAATAATATATTTATCCCCAGCAAAACCCCGAAGCATTTTGCACACAATGTGGAATTGGTTTCGCGTCGATAGCGTCTTTACAGCGTCACTTAAAGAACAGTTTGAAACACGTCACGCCGGAGCAGTTCAAGTGAGTTAGTTATAACAACACCTATCTGCTAGTGAAAGTCCCATCAAAATCGGTCCAGCCGTTCCTGAGATTAGCCCAAACAGACAAAAATTGTAAAAATTACTTTTTTGGTATATAGATAATATTATACAGTGCATTTAGTAAAAATCGGCTATTTCAATATTTAAAACTGACACTCCAATTTTATTATCTTAAAAATTTAAAATGACATTGTTTAATAAGAGTAAGAGAAAATACAATTTTAACCGATTTAAAACCATTAAATATATATTCTTCACAGTTTTTCTTCATATTTATTTCAATTTAAAATTCAATTTTAACCGATTAAAAACCGTTAAATATAAATTATTCACAGTGCTCATATTTTTATATAGATAATTCTTTTTCATTGAAAAAATTCATAGACATACCTATATTAATTTTCTATAGAAAATTCATTTTTTAACTGATTAAAACCCGTTAATCATATTTTTTTCATAGTGGTCATATTTTTCCTATATAAAAATCATATTTAAACCGATTAAAATACAGTTAAAAATAATATAGATTTTGATATGTTTTTAACCGACTTTAAAACCGTTAAAAATTAAATTTCAGGTTTATTTGCGACCACTGCAAGCGTCGTTTCGCCGATAAAACGAAGCTACGTGTACATATAGAGGATAAACATTTGCATGTGACATACCAATGTTATATATGTCATAAGGTGAGATTTTTAGTTGATAAATGTAATTATTAATTACTAGCGGTCCGCCCCGGCTTCGCCCGTGGTACATGTTTCGCAATAAAAGGTAGCCTATGTTCTTTCTCAGGGTCTAAAGATTGTCTGTGCCAAATTTCATCAAAATCGGTTGATAGGTTTATGCGTGAAAACCATACATACATACATAATTACAAACCTTTCCTCTTTATAATATTAGTATAGAAAAAGAGTGTACCCAGCATGCGTGTCAGAAATGAAACTTCTTTGGCAAGATTCGAAGATACCAAAATCGTCGCCTCACTCGCGTCATGGCAATACCGTCACGTCATGACGTAAGTAGACGGAGTAAGACGACGATTTTGGCATCTTTGAATCTTGTTAATGAAGTTTTACTTCTGACACGTGTGCTCGGCACACACGCTCTTTTTAATATATTTCACGAATAAGGAAATTTTAAATTTTTATCACACCCGATACCGCTGAATAAAACCTATCCTATGTGTTAATCCAAGATACCTTCTACATGTGTGCTAAATTTCATTGTAATCGGTTCAGTAGTATTTGCGTGAAAGAGTAACACACACACACACACATCCTCACAAACTTTCGCATTTATAATATTAGTAGGACATTTACAATATTTTGTATAATTCTATTATATAGTAACTACCATATGGAAACACATGTCCTGAAATAAAACAATTTTATTTTATTTATTTATTTATTTTTCAGCCGTCAAAAAACAGCACGTGTTTGGAACAACACATACGCAATGTACATAAAGGCAGACCTAATAATAAAATGTGCCATCATTGTGGAAAAGGTTTTCCTGTAAGTATATTTATAAAAAAAAAATGTGTGCGTGTACTAGTGTACACACGTAAGAAGTGAAACTTCTTTATGACCTTATTTTTCAAAAAATAATTTACTATATGCAACTTTACAGAAATACGTCGAATCACGCGTGGTAGGGATAAGAAAAAGATGGCGCGTAACGGAAAAATGTCACGCGTAACGAAAAAATGTTACACTAAATTTTTTTCAAACCCCGATAAAGAAGTTTCACTTCAAAAAAGTAAAATTAATCTGTCTTACCACAAAAAACTTTAGACAGGGTTTAACTTTAAGCGCGGGTTCTCTTTAATCTGGTTTTGTCGTATTTCACATAGACAACTATTAAAGTGAAAGATCTCTGGTTTAAATTAATTAAACTGTATTTAAATTGTTTTGTAGTAATATGTACCATTAATTTGATTTTTAATACAAATGAGTTTAAAACCGCATCAAAATCCGTTGCGTAGTTTCAATTAAGCATACAAAGGGACATAGATACAGAGAAAGCGACTTTGTTTTATACTATGTAGTGATTACTTATTTTTTTTTGTTTTTTAATATATTTTTTATTAATTTCTAGACGAAAGTACAACTGGATTGTCATATACGTATACACACGGGCGAAAGGCCGTTTATTTGTGAATTTTGTCCAACAACTTTTTCACAGCAATCCAACTTATATAAACATCACAGACAGGTAAGTGTATAAAATCTATACTAATATTATAAAGCTGAAAAGTTTGACTGTTTGAACGCGCTTATATCAGGAACTACTGGTCCGATTTTAAAAAATATTTCGATGTTAGATAGCTCATTTATCGAGGAAGGCTATTGGCTATATATCGTCACGCTAGGACCAACTGGAGCGGAACAATGCGGGTAAAACCACAGGGCACAGCTAGTAATATATTATGAGCCATTATAGTTTAATGAAATTACCTTAAAAATAACGTTAATTCTTTTTTTATATTTTTCAGGTACACCAAAGTATAAGAATGAATAAAAAGAAATTGCCAATACTAAAAAAGGATGAAATACCACAAACAAGTACTGAAGTTCCGATGGTGTTGCAATATATAGCTATGCCTGATGTTTTTGGTGTTTAAATATATGTATTTTTAGTATTTTGTGTTTTATTTACCTTGAATATAAGCATATTTAAATCTAATGTATATTAATTATATACAAAGGGCCAATTTTACAATCCTTGATTAAAACTTACCCGTCCAATAAAGTAACACGATAATATTAAAATGTCACCCATAAACTGTCAAATAAGGGCAATTTGAATACATTTTTGAAATAGTAGTTTAGGGTTATTTCTGCCAGAATACACTAAAAACTTGTCTCTATAGGTAATACATTTATTGGAAATCACCACAACCTACATAAATTTTATTAATAGGTACTAGGTAGTTTCGACACAGAATTCTTAAAGAGGAAGAACATAAATTTATAAAGAATAGAAAAAATTCGATCACTCAGCGGGACTCGAACCCGCATCCTTTCGCGCCATTCCGGGGCGGATGCCTGACCAACTCGGCCACTCGTGACCCGTCAGAGCAATCGAATTTATTCTATTCTTTCAGTTTTATGTGTCTAAGGGATGTTATAAATTTATATTTATAAAGCATTTGAATGCCATAAAAAACCAAAAATATAATTTCGAGGAAGAACATTTTAAAACTTATTTTACTTTCGACACATAATAACAGTAACTAGCGCCATCTATCGTAACATACAGATTGAAATAAATCAATTTTCGATATAATAGGTTGGTCCAGCAAGCCAAACAGTTAAATTTCGTTAATCATTTCTTCAAGGCTGACTGAAAATTTGTACTATACTTAGTCACAGATTTCTATTTTCTAAATAGTTACTATGGTTAAGTGTCTAGCTTTAAGCATAGTGACCCACTGTGGATGCGATCCAACATGAACTCCATTAGTTTAAAAGAGCAATTAAGGAGTTCCTTGCCGGTTCTTCTCCTTAAATACTGCTTTCCGAATCGGTGGTAAATGTTAAAAATGTTATGACGATTCAAAAGTGCTTCTAGAAGTCTAATTGAATAAATAAATGTTTAAGTTTGAGTTTTGTGTTTTTTTTTTTACATTCACTCCTGTTTGTAAATCTATTACAACCTATAGCTAATAAATAGCATAGCAACAATGAAAGGTGAAATAAAACACATCGTAAATTAGCCTGATTACGCCGGGGACTTTATTAAGCTGAAGACTGATTGATTGTTTGAACGAAATAATTACAGAAAATTTTAATAATTTATTTATTTACCTATAATAAAGTACCTCACAGCTAGTGATACAATTTATGAAATGAATAAATACTAAGATACGTCAATTAAAAAGTACACCAATACGTAGTGAAATAATATACGTATGTGAACAAAGACTACATATACAAATTTTACAAATGATATTAAAGTGAAAAGATTTTAATTTCTTGTAGGTTAGTAAGCATTGATCACACCCAAAGCATATAATAAATTAAAAACAATTTAATAAAATTGTATTTATCGAGAAATGTTTAGGACTTTTTATAAAATCACGCTTCTACCATTAGGATCGAAATATCTGATGTGAAAATAAGAATCTGATATATAAAAACTATTACCTATCGGCTATCTATCATCCTGTGTTAGTCCTATTACACAATCGGTTCAGCATACAATAAAAATCTTAATACCGTTTTTGTAATATTATATATAACACTAAATGCGCTCCGCAGTTTCACCCGCGTGGCTCCGCTCCTGTCGGTCTTAGCGTGATGATATATAGCCTATAGCCTTCCTCGATAAATGGGCTATCTAACACCGAAAATGTTTTTCAAATAGGACCAGTAGTTCCTGAGATTAGCGCGTCAAAATCTTCAGATTTATAATATTAGTATAGATTTAAAAATGATATCTTTTGAAAAATAGACTTTTTATAGGTATAATAAAAGGTGAAATAAAACATATTTTAAATATAAACAATTTAATAAAATACTTTATTTCATAATACTACATCTGTTACATAATAAGGCATTTCTAAAATATTGCTATTATAAGTTATAATCATACGATATATTTTGAACCAATTTTTACATAAAAAACATTCATATTATGTCATTTCATTAAAACACAAAAAAGGACACACAATACTTAAAACAACATTTGTATAGAAATTAAGAAAAATACATACATAATTGTTCAATGAACAAAAATACAGTTATATTAGCATAATAATATATTATATAATACTAGCTTTTTATAATAATAACACAAACTGGATTAAAGGACGTAAAACTATTATTTTCTTTAAAATTTATGAATTATATTGCTTAGTATTTAATTTATTGACTTGGTACTAAAAATTGTTTGAAATTGATGTAATAATATTAAAAATAAATAGAAATTAAAAAGGCTTCAATAAAATTATATTATTAATTTTTTTATTCATTGAAATAAATAATAATCGATGGCAAATGTTAAAAATATGTAATGACGATTCAAAAGTGCTTCTAAAAGAAGTCTAATTGAATAAATAAATGTTTGAATTTGAATAAAATTCAATTTTAGTACAAGGTCAATAATTATTATCGATAAATTTTTATTACTTTTACATATAAACTAGCGGTCCGCCCCGGCTTCGCCCGTGGTACATATGAAAAATAGATATTGGCCGATTCTCAGACTTACCCGATATGCACAGAAAATTTCATGAGAATCGATCCAGCCGTTTTGGAGGAGTATGGTAACTAGCATTGTGACACGGGAATTTTATACATAAGATAATTGATTTTTCCATACAATAATATATTTTTTTCGGTTAATCGTGTTGATGACAATAATTTTCGTTCTTTCAAATAAAAATAGAGGTTAAGCAACGGTTGGCACGGCCATAAATTGGATGGGTGGAATTTGAAGTGAAACTTCTTTAGGCGCGTTGAGAGTAAAATTTCTACGTCACGTCATGGCAATACCGTCACGTCATGGTAAAGGCGACGATTTTGGTATCTTTGACAAAGAAGTTTCACTTCTGACACGTGTGCTCGGCACACACGTTTTTTTATTTTCCTTGGTCCCGGCATCACGCGTGAACGGGTGGACCGATTTCGATAATTCTTTTGCACGCCTCATAAGCGAAGCGTTGAGGTGGGTACTACTGTCACTTCGCGCAAAACATCTGATTTTTCAAACTTAAAATGTCTTTATGTATCATACATTGCACTTGTAAGATAATACATACACACACATATTAAGAAAAAACACTATTTTTAACATTCATGATATTTTTGATGTCATTTTTGTTATTTAAACTAGTTAAAAAACAGTTTAAAAAAGTTCTGTCTTGGACGTCCGTGTGTCTGTATGTGCGGAGGATTTTCTTGTTAACACGATAGCGACCGAAATACTTTACTAATCGAGTCTTTTTTTTTCTCTTACGCTTGAGTATGCTCAGGAATTCATTTTTCAGGGTCTGATTCGATGTGGTTTAATTGTTATTAAATAAACAAAAAAAAATATCGACTGAGATTATGAGGCGTGCACTTTTGGATTTTCCAAACTTTTTTTATTATATTCCTTGAAGTACGAGGATGGTTCTTATGTAGAGAAAACGAAAATATGTATCACGGGCGAAGCCGGGGCGGAACGCTAGTTATAGATATTTTAATAAGGCATAAAGACTATATTATTCCGGCTTTTCCATAAACTCGACGACTTTCCTTGGCGGCAAAAGTTTGTGTACTCTTTTCTT
>CAJQZM010038120.1:0-13035 GCA_907164665.1 Colias nastes | reverse complement strand
TCTTGAATCACTCTATCTATTAAAAAAAACCGCATCAAAATCCGTTGCGTAGTTTTAAAGATTTAAGCATACAAAGGGAAATAGGGACAGAGAAAGCGACTTTGTTTTATACTATGTAGTGATAATTGTTGTAAAAACAGGGGTTACCATTTCTGCAATAATCAGATTAAGAAATAATATTTTTATAGTTTTCAAGATATTCTATGGATAAAAGGTTCTTCATTTTACATCCTTATTGTTGCATGCATCAAAATACAGTCTATATGAGTTGGTTACCTACAAACATACAACAAACAGGTGAAGGAAATAAAAGTTAAAAAGAAAGAAATACATGTTAAAAAGAAGTTCAAACACATTTTAAGTTTTATATGTATATTTTATAGCCTTAATTACTTCCAAAAACGGATCTTTTTTATTATTTCCTGCTACTTCCTGGTCTTCTCGTTCTGCTGACTGGTACTTCTCCACCGCTTCTTGACAGTACCCGTACCAGTTAGTAATAGTAACTGGAGTTAAACATTGTCCATCCATCCGTGTACCATCCTCCCATATAACCTTATCCATAGGCCATTTGTGCGCATAACAGTAAACTAAATAGAAGATCGTGGGCAAGCAGATTTTCGCGTTTTCGAAAAAGGTCCCGATAGACCGCGCTACGCGTGACGTTCCCTTGCACTTACCTTTATAACATGCAAATGCGCCGACAGTGTTATTATTTGAATAATATATTCTCATTGGAACACGGTGGGTATGGCAGATTTTTTCTTTTTTAATCAGGCCGTGGTCTTCAGCGAATGCTACGCATTGTTCCCGAGTACCTAATTCTCTCACAAGTTTCGGTAAATTCCACATTCGAGCTACTTCTCTTGAATGTACCTCCTCGTTCGAACTATCAGGGCGGCGGGATTCAGCACTGGTCGATGGTTGTTGGTCTTGAAATTCCATAGTGGATCAGTCTTAAATAATCACAGTCAATTGGTTATGAAATTATTCAAAATACAATAGGTTAGTTGTAAATCTGGGGTCCAAAATACATGCAAAGGTCTGTAAGAAGTTTTAAAATTAATAATAAAAGATGATAGCCAAGTTCGTCGTCGTATTTTCACAATAAATTACAGCAGTAAAGAAAACAGCACACTCAAGTAACAAGTGTAACAGAATGAGGCATGAGCGTCCAAGATGGCGTCCTGTCAACTTGACGTTGTCAAGTCACGTCGTTTTTTTAAATTTTTTATGTGAATCTTAAATCTCTTAAATTTTATAAGTGACGTCGAGTAATTGTGATTTTGGAACCTTGCAATTATGCACGACAATGTTGACTTATTGACGATATTGACTTATTGATATACAGTGTGGAAATTTTTCGATGGGCCCTGGAGGGAAAGTACTTGAAATACTCTAGTATATCTCTAGATCCTATTGTATAGGACCTATACAATAGTTTTGCCATTTTACTTTAACCCTTACCTGGGTAAGGCCGCTAAATTGGCCTCATATAACATAAAAGTAATTACTTAAAAGTATAAATTACCCGTAACTTAAAAAGTAACATAAAATATTCTAAAGGCATGTCTACAATAAAGACTAATCGACTCGGAAGGAAGTGTGTATCGGTCCATTTTCTTCGTCGCAATAAATTTCAGTGAAGGATTTTTTACTGTCTTTAAGAAATTAACAGTGTATTTATTTTCTGTGACATTTATTTGTTCCACACGACCTATATAGTATTTCCAATTGTTACGACTATAATATCTTACTAACACATTATGGGTTAATTTTAATATATTTTATGTTTGTTTCATCTTTGGTTTCCAAGTCGTCATTCTTATCGTTTTTATTAGTTTCTACAGTAATACTTAATTCCGGTTTACTTCTTTTATATTTGTTTCATCTTTGGTTTCTAAGTCGTCATTCTTATCGTTTGTATTAGTTTCTACAGTAATACTTAATTCCGGTTTACAGCTTTCTTCACGTCTAACTACTTGAGCACTCCAATCGAAGTATTTTAAACCACAGTCACCCACATTTAAATTTTCAAAATCACTGTTGTTACGAATTCCAGAAGTACTCGCTACCGGGTTTGCGTATGGATCAACATGCTCTGCACTTATTGCGACGTCTAATGATTTTTTGGCAGAAAAAAGATCGAAATTCGGATCTAATTTATGAAGTCGTATCCCATCAAATTGCGTTAAGTCAAAATATCTTTTGTAACATGGTAAATTTCGAATGTCTGATAATATTGTGACTCCTTTTTGTGCTGCTGACTTTTTCTCTTGTTTTGCTTCTAAAATACTTCCTTCAAATTGTTTTTTTTTAAAGCAATACCTTCCTTTAACTTTTCTCCTTTTTCTATATCTAAATATTCATCTTCGCCTATGGACAACTTTGGTAAAGGTTGATTTTGCTGCATGTCAAAACAAATTTTCTTCATTAACTTCATCATCATACTCATGATTTCGGAGAATCTGATAAAATTTCTTTGCCCTCAATTTGTGTAGTCTGTATATTGTAATAAGTTCTTGTTTTTGTTTTATGTCAGTACATTTTCGAATTTCTATTTTTTTAAATTCACAGAAAGAACAAATATCTGACCGAGGATTACCAAAGCCCAAATTGAAATTATTGGAAAAGATTTTATATTTCGAAAAACAGCAAACTGGTAAATTGTTAAGATTTCTCTGTTCCTTCCACATTCTGTACATTTTCTTAGTTCACAACTCAGGAGGGAGATCTCACACTTTTGCCTCGACCGTAATGGCTCTCTCTACAACGAAAAGACATAATATGCTGTTTTATAGATTCTGTGATTTCTTGGTGCTTATAGGAAATTCTTGAACCACCTCTTTTTTCACTTCTGTTTGTACCATATTTCATAAAGTGACTAGCAAATTACGCAAAAGTATTAAATACATAAAGAAATTTTCTTCTCTGGAGAGACTTGCAATAGCTTTAAGGTAAGTGTCAAATTAAAATAAGACTCACATAAATTCGGTTCATCATTTATTAGAAACCAATATATTGTTTCTTACATTTATATTTGGTCATCCGTACAAACCTACAAACTTTCATAAGTAGCGTCATCAGTTAAATAAGATCTGATATCGCGACCATCGCTGCTAGTGGTATTTTCGTAAGGTGTAGACTGACATGGGGGCGAAAGAATATCTGACTCAGCTACTGAATGTGGTGATAGAGAGCTTTGTAGCGAATACGATGTTCCAGGACGAGGGGCAGGAGGAGGTAGTGTGAAGGATTCTGCCCCAGAAATAATATAAACTACTCTACTACATTATTTAGATAAAGAGTGTAACAGAAGAACAGTTAGGTAATAGAGATATTGGATCGAACTTTTATTCTTTTAGAGTACCTACCAAAACATCGTAGGTACTTATATATAAAATAAAAACTGTGCTGGCGGCATTAAATCTGGTTGATACCTTGCCCAGCTAAGGTACCATATTATGGACATAACGTGACAGCAGCAACCTACAGTTCTTCTTCCTACTAAACAATTACAATAATAAACTGTTATTGCTTCCCTTCCTATGAGAGCACTGTCGACTAAAATATATGTAAATGTTCAGCATTTGTGGTCCTCGGTCTGTTTGCTATGGCAACCGTATATGTACGGTATTAAAAATTCCATTAATTTATCATATTTCCAACCTTTGTCGTTATCAGCAGCTTATCCAGTAGTCGTTTTTCGTCTATTGAGTGACTGTCTATGACCATCGCGTAGATTTTTCCATAAGTTTTTAGCTTCTTTTACTGTAACAAATACACAATTACTACAAAACATATTAAAAATGTTAACATTTCTCTGTTATAGATACTTGGCTACAGGAGATTCGTTCACATCAATGGCATATAGCTATAGAATGGGCACTGTACAGTTTCAGGCATTGTTGAAAGTGACAAACATCACAAAGATGCAATATGGAACCATCTTCATCCTTTAGTATTAAATGAACCAACTGAAAATAAATGGAAGGAAATAGCTGAAGATTTTAAAAATATCGTGGCAAAAATTTATATCGCAAGTTATCCTCAAAAAAATATACCCAATATTTTAGAAGTTCAAGATCGTCATTCCTAGAGCTACATGAAATGATAAAAAATGAATTAAAAAAGAAAAAATCGATATTGCGCAAAAGTATAAGTTCTGAAGAACGTCTGGCTTTGTGTTTAAGGTGAGAAGAAAATTAATACAACACAGTAGGTATAAATCTTTTATTATCTAATCAAAACTAATAAAGTTAAGAAAACAAAATCATTTTAATAATTGAATTAAATCCTGGAGATAATTAGAAAGAAAGAAAGAAAACGTTTATTTAATGGCACATAGCCTCACAAGTACATATTGAAAACAATTTATACAATACTTATATGCCATTAAAAATACACATTGAAGTGTGTAGTCTGTGAAGCATGATGCCCTAAAAGGGGAAATCACTCGGTGAACATCTGTGACGTAAAAAACGTCACAGCACCGATTTTCAGTGAGCCCCGAGAGCAATAATTCATTAATAATTACGAATATTCAGAGATTGTTCTGCCGAATCAGCTGTTGGTGAGGTGTGAGATGACTGTGCAGAATCTGGTCGCAAAGAAGGTTGTCGAATAGGACAATCAGTTTCTGATGTGAGTGTTTTAGGAGATTGTTCTGCCGAATCTGTATTTTGACTATGCATTGCGTGAGGGATATTGTACACTTCAGGTGTTAGTGGGGTGTAAGATGATTGTGCGGAAACTGGTCGTAGAGTGGGCGGATTCCTGTTTTGTAGTTTGAAAGGAGTACCGGTGAAATTATAAACTGAAAAACCTGGAGAATTGTCTGAGTAGTCTGATCTCATTAAATGTTGCTCTTTGGCTTCCATTACAATGTTAAATATTTACCGGTGTATTCTCTTGATGGGAGAGACAAAATAGTTGCGGAGACAAAAGTTGCTCTTGCGCGCTAGCTGTAAGTCACCGAAGGAGTACTTTGCTCGGCTTCCGTACTACAACTTGCAAATTCTTGTCAGTAATATATTAGGAGACGGCAGTTCATCAGAGTCGATCCAGTTTCAATCAAGCCTGGATGCTCAGATTTAATTGTTTTTTTTTTATGATTTTGTTGCTTTCTTTTCTATCTATGTATGTTAAGTACATTCACAATATGATCAGTCTTTATTTCTTCAAGTGCAAGTGGACAGTATATGCGCAAGTTGAAATAATATGACTGATTTTTTGCGGTATTTTTTATGTCCGATAAAACTGTCACTTTTTTTGGCTTTTTGAACTCTGTTGACTACAATCTAAATCACCTGTAATATTCATTTTTGACTTTATAAAAAGATATAAATGATTATTCATTACAAAATTTTCTGTGCTATCTTTTGGTAGTTGAAGAAATTCAATATTCCTCAACATATAGTTCCTCAACATTGAGTGCCTCTACAACTTGCCGTATACAACGACTTGCTGTTCGCTTTGGCAAAAATTGGGTAACACCCACTTTATCCTGGTAGGATCCCGTTGCTAAGAAATTTAGCGTACAAAGGACCTACAAAATAACAGAAATGTTAACAATGATTTTCTTATGCTTCCAATGTATCGTATAAAATCTTTCAGCATATCTTGAAATATAAGTTGAATTTATTTACCTTTTCTTCCAAAAGAATCATTTTATTCTTTTAGAATCATTCTTCAATCTTTAAGAATCATTTTAGCTTTTTTAGCAATGGCAAATTTCTCAAACGACCTGAAATGTTTTTATCGACATCATTTTGTTTATGAACATGCTGTCAAATGTTAGCTGACATATCGTTACTTTGATCAGATGAAATTTTTTCTTTTGAAATGTTACCGAAAAGCCGATACAAGAGAAAATATAGAGTTCGAGAAGTGTGCCTGATTTAGTAAAAGCTCATTATCACACTGTTTGTATGCATTTTCTGAGTAAATTTCCTATGGTAATGTATATTATATTTTACACCATCAGAAAGTAGATATTTTAAGGAACAAAAAGCTCCCAAACTTTTTGTAAAAAGCTCATATTTTGACGTCAGAATTTTCGATTGAAAATTAGGTTGTTTTTTTGGTATTAAGCTGAAATAAGGCGAAAAAATAAATATTTTCAATCAAATAAATTACAGTGTATTTGGGACATAATAAAGTAAGTTTTCACCAAATTTCGTAGAAAAAAAATAAATTTTGAAGTAGATAAAAATAAAAAACCAAAAACTTGGTTTTTTGAATTTTTCACCTAAATTTTGAGGTTATGTGAAAAAATAATTAATACAAAAGTTGTAGATCTTTTTATTACCTACAACTTTACCATTGAACTTTTTTCCATAGGACTTGTAGTTTTGTCGGAATTTAAGAGAAACCATTTTTTAGCCTTAAAAGCTCCCCCCCTCCCACTTCCCGAACTCGGATTGTCTGTAATTTATTTTTCCTTTAATTTTTATCACATTCCCCTCCTTTTCTAATGGGTTTCATCCTACTACTATTTTTTTTTGTTTCAAAAATTATCGACCCCGGTCTATAGCTTTTTAAAAGTAACTTTATTTAAGCGGTACCTTTTTGTAAAGAGTATATCTGGAATTTCAAGAATGTTTTCTAAATTCTGCCTAAAAAATTTCTGCGCTACCGCCTAAGACACACTTCCTCATTATGCGCCGCCCGTGACAAATTTAACTTATGCATTTAAAAAATGAAAGAAATATAATACTTAAAAGATGAAAGTAATTACAGAGGAAGGTCATTCAAATTTTTATCGTCGAGTGCCTTGACATTTGTTTGGTTTCATACTACTAATTCCTTTGTCATAACCTGCCATTTGGCTGCGGTTTCGATACAAATGTATTGATGCTTGGATTAAAGGAATATACTTTGGCTTCTAATTTCTATACATTTTTTTTGTCAACTGTCATCTGCAATCAGTCGTTGCCTGTGAGCAGATATTTGGGTCAGTATATTTGGCGGTTGGAGAAATCAAGCTAGTGCCCTAATTTCCCTTACTAATTTAGCTCAACTTTTGCTGTAACGTATACAACGTTACATCAAAATGCTTATCGTAAGCATACATCTGCATTCTCATACATTGAAGATTCTATTCTACTATCGTTAATGCCATTTGTCTCAGCCTGCAGTTGTTCGAAAAAATTATTGTTGGTGCACACTGTCATGTTGAACACTTTAATTATAATTTTTAATATATTTTAGGTGTATAAGAGTACTAATAAAAAAGCTCACTTATGAGCATATTTATTGCGCTCAGCGTAGACGTCCGGCGATATCAATAGAAAGTTGCACACTGCGTTACACATTGTACATTTTGTAGGTTAGAAAAACTCCTACAATATTATTTTCTTTACCAATTTCGGAAATACCAACAATTTCTAAATAATGCCGGAAAATATTTTCGGTGTAAATGCATATACATATTACATCTTATGATGCCTCTACAAGCCTCTTCTCTTTTACTGATAATAAATGCGCATTAGAATAAGATGGAGCATAAAACAAAGCATTTTCTTTAGTCACACTGCTTAAGGCTTTAGAACATGTTTAACAAAGTATAATATTATTTAATTTTCTGGCCACATATCCAGAAATATAGTTAACTACCATTTCTGAAAATTCAGACAAATTCGGATTAAAGGTGTAGTCGTGGTCAAAATATGTCATTTCAGTGTCCTCTGGGTTCTCTACAACATTGTTATCTCCAAATAATTTAGCTTTTTGAGCCGTATTATTAATAGCTTCAGGATAGTTCGGTTTTGTTGAATACAGAATTCTTATGTCGTCTAGAGTCAAACAATTTCCATTTCTACTTATCTTGAATTCTGCATGGACTATTAGTTTTTATAGTCATAAATGCATATGCATTCGAGCATTTTAAGCTCTGCCTTCTGAAATATTTTTCGAATTTAATGGTTTTTTTTCAGACCATAAAGCTAGATTTCGTGAGATCATGATATCAAACAAGTCATTCATTATTCTTATGAACTTTATTGTAGCATCACAGTTTTCAAAACATATTTTTTTTCCTTAACATGCTTTGTTTTCACGGACTTCATCTCTATCTCGTTATCTTTAGTTATTATGTAACCGGATTCATAACCTATTATCTGTTATGTATGTGCATTAATGTCTGTAACGTTTGTCATCTTACGTCAATTAAAGTCAGTACGTTAACAGCCGTCTAGCGTCCTTCCGCATATTTATCATTATCCATTCCATTTTGCTATGCCATATGGCATCATCCGCCCGTTCCAATATATCCTTTATCGCCACAAACCAGTGGGACAGCTCAGGAAGCCATGTTTATTCATTGGGAAAGCTGGTGGTAGCATGAGATGCATGAATTTTTCTAATACCATGTTTGTAGAAATTTGAAGGCGAACATGCATAACGAGGCCTCGCCCTTAGTGAATTCTAAATGTATGATTCTTACTTAAAAAAAATAATTCTTAAAATTAATTTATTTAAAAAAATTGGGTTGGTGGAAATTTACATCTTTATGTAAACAGAACTAATAATAATAAATTACTAGAAACAAAATGTGTATGTGTACAGTGGCTTACTCATTACGATATTTGTTAAAAATCATTGTTTTTGTTGAGGCAAAGGTTCACATTACATTTAGAACAATGAATAGTTGAATATCCCTTACAATTGGGACATTTACATCGCAAGGATCCCAAAGGCCAATAATCTTGCCCATCTCTACGAACATCTTTTGGTGGGGCAACTGCTACAGCATTTCTTTTTTTTTTTGGTTTGTTTGTTGTCATCTTCCGACAGCCACCCACCTTCCAAAGATGCTAAATAATGTTCAATGTATTTGTCATTCATTTTTTATAATATCAACACCTGGAACAAAAAATTAAACAATTATGCGTCATTTCTCTTTTCTAATCCATAATCAGACTCATTTTTATCTGATTTGATCACATTTAGCAAATCTCGACTATTGCTAGAAAACTTCTGTAGCGGAAATCCACTGCGTTTGAGCAACTCCGTCATTTCTTCATGAATTTTAACGCCTTCAGCTACCGTATGGCAACCAGACATCAAGTCATCCATGTTGAATTCACTTACTACCCTACTGGACGCCAATGGAAACTCTTTACCTTCCCTATCAACGAGTTCTTTTAGAGTTCGCACAGCCAAATATGGTGCTGCCATACTTTTTATTATCATACCGATTGACTAACTGAGTCCAAGAAGCCGTGTAGTTTTTGTCTGTAATAGCTACATGCCTTAAGAGCTGTTCATCTTC
The DNA here is from genome assembly GCA_907164665.1 of Colias nastes. Taxonomy (NCBI): domain Eukaryota; kingdom Metazoa; phylum Arthropoda; class Insecta; order Lepidoptera; family Pieridae; genus Colias; species Colias nastes. Next base: position 3,761 of record CAJQZM010038120.1, on the reverse strand, counting down.
TTCCGATAGATGACTTTTTAAATAATGCAACTTTTTTACATCATCTTACTTACTGTTGCTATGTATTAATGAGACAAAAAGATCCCTAAAACTAGGCCATTCTGTATAGAAATCTCAGGTAATTTAACACTATTATGACTTGAATTATTTTCAGATCCGCCATTTGAATTTCTTAATACTAATAATATATCCTTTAATAATGACTTATAATCTAGATGGCAAGTTTGTTTTTTTTTATTCTATTTTTAACATTTTCTCCATTATCGCGAGGCCATTTAATAATTTCATGTTTTTTATTAGCTTGTGTTGGCATTTTATCAATTTGGCGAGAGTAGTTAGGTACGTTATCAATAAAAATTGTTGATGGTTCATCCAAAGCATTTTGAACCACTCTTCATATACCTCTGCATTCATCTCTTCATGGTAATCGCCTGATTACTTAGATTTAAATGCCAGCAGTGCATCTTGTATCTCTTTTGCCGAACCAGCGTAGCAAATGATGAAGTGATTGTTCACCTTTTCCCATTGGTAGAGATCGACGTAGCAGTATCATCAGTCCAGGAACGGGATATTGCGTGATTCATCCGTAAAACAATATTTGTCCAATCTTGTATTCTTTATGCCTGCCTTAAAAGTCTCATCGGGACAAAGCAATATCAGTACGTTCCATTAATACTTTTCTTTTATCTGATTTTTTATATGAATAGCCAATTGTTTTCAAAACTTTGGCCAATGAATTCAAAAATTTGGTAATAAATATCATATTCATCCATTGGTTCCCCCATCTTCTTTTTGGCAATTTTCATAATTTTATATGCTTCATTGAGACTCTCGTCACACTTTCTCTTGTTGACTGTTTGATGGACTTAACGTTTTCCGCAATTGTTTTGCACGTAGTTGGAATCAACTTAGATGCTTCTTCAAATGAAATATGTACCTTCAGTTGCCATTAATAATTTAATAAACTTTTGTCGACCCTGCTCTTATCAGTAGCGAAGTGATTACCTGAACAGTAGAGACAGGAAGCCTCTACTTCTCCTTTGGGACAGCTGTCACCTGCATGCATTTGAATACGAACTGCCGCTCCCGTCGGCCGATTGAATATGTATATCGCGTCACACGCTACCCTCAACATTAATTATTTTATTTCTACCTATTCCGAACAGTAACTGTCTTTGTACTTGGTAATACCAAGCATGTTTTTGTTTTGACTAGTTCACCAGTTTTGGTTTCATTTGCACACTATTATTAGGTAAAGTAGATAATAAAATGGTTTTAGCTTCTGTAGTATCTTCATTAGTATTGCTGGTGATGATGTGCTTGGCTGAAGTTCTCTTAATGATGATACATTTGTTGGGTTGAAAATATTGACAAATACCAGCGCCTGGTCTTCATTTCGATACGTTATAGAGTTATCAGCCTGTAAGCCAAATCGACACTCATCTAAATGGTTTGTATTTATAACATCTTGATATTTATTAATACCAGTACTTACTGAAGTAGGCTAGAGCAGTCTCAATAATATTCTTGAAGTCTTCATTCTCATATAATTCTAATTAATCTTCTATTCTGACTCTGTTTTGAGTTTCTATTCTGATATTAAGTGATTTTAAATCAATCGTGCTAGTTGTATTTTACGATTCTGATAAACCTATATTAATTGATGGTAAATCATCAAGAATAAAAAATCTTCTAACACTTTGGCACGAAATTTAATTTTTGACCGTTGAAACTAAATCAATAATTGACTTTATCAAAAGATGTAAATGATTATTTATTGCACAATTTTCTGTGTCATAAGAAATTTTCTTGTCGTGTTTGAAAAAATTCAATATTCCTCAACATATAGTTACAATTGAGTGCTTCTACTTGCCGTATACAACGACTTGCTGTTCGCTTTGGCAAAAATTGGGTAACACACACTATGTTCTGGTAGGATCCCGTTGCTAATAAATTTAGCCAACAAAGGACCTACAAAATAACAGAAATGTTAACAATGATTATCGTATGCTTCCAATGTATCGTATAAAATATTTCAGCATATCTTGAAATATAAGTAGAATTTATTTACCTTTTCTTCCAAAAGAATGATTTTACTCTTTCGTTATGCGGAATGTATGCGCAAATCATCACATAGCTTTTTAAGGGTAACTTTATTTAAGCGCTACCTTTTTGTAAATAGTATATCTGGAATTTCAAGAATGTTTTCTAAATTCTGCCTAAAAAATTTCTGCGCTGCCGCCTAAGACGCACTTCCTCATTATGCGCCGCCCATGACAAATTTAACGAATGCATTTAAAAAAATGAAAGAAATATTACTAAAAAGATGAAAATTTACAGAGAAATGTCATTCAAATTTTTATCTTCGAGTGCCTTGACATTTGTTTGGTTTCGTACTACTAATTCGTTTGTCATAACCTGCGATTTGGCTACGGTTTCGATACAAATGTACTGATGGCTGATGCTTGGAATAGATTACCCTGTCACTTTGGCTTCTAATTTCTATACGTTTTTTTTTTCAATTGTCATCTGCAATCAGTCGTTGCCTATGAGCAGTTTTGGGTCAGTATATTTGGCGGTTGGAGAATTAAAGCCAGTGCCCTAATTTCCCTTACTAATTTGTTAAACTGATGCACATGTTGAACACTTTAATTATAATTTTTAATATATTTTAGGTGTATAAGAGTATTAAAACTCACTTATGAGCATATTTATTGCGATGTAGACGTCCGACGATATCGATAGCAAGTTGCACACTGCGTTACACATTGTACATTTTGTAGGTTAGAAAAACTCCTACAATATTATTTTCTTTACCAATTTCGGAAATACCAACAATTTCTAAATAATGCCGGAAAATATTTTCGGTGCATATACTTATTACATCTGATGATGCCCTATACATGCCTCCTCTCTTTTACTGATAATAAATGCGCATTAGAATAAGATGGAGGATAAAACAAAGCATTTTCTTTAGTCACACTGCTTAAGGCTTTAGAACATGTTTAACAAAGTATAATATTATTTAATTTTCTGGCCACATATCCAGAAATACCTATATAGACAACTACCATTTCTGAAAATTCAGACAAATTCGGATTAAAGATGTAGTCGTCAAAATATGTCATTTAAGTATCCTCTGGGTTCTCTGTACCATTGTTATTTCCAAATAATTTAGCTTTTTGAGCCGTATTATTAATAGCTTCAGGATAGTTCGGTTTTGTCGAATTCTTATGTCGTCTAGAGTCAAACAATTTCCATTTCTACTTATCTTGAATTCTGCATGGACTAATAGTTTTTAAATGTGGACATAAATGCATATGCTGATGGATTATTATTAAATCCACCCATGGATCGATGGCACCAAAAAAAATCCATTTGGTCCTGTGATAATTTGTATACAAGGAGAAAGTAAAATTTAGGTTCAGAATCATTTACATCGTAAATGTATAAAACAGATTTAATACAAATTTTAAATCCTAGAAAACCAGTTTATTTTCTAGAGTCGAGCACAAAAGTGCCGTCCAACAATTAAAGACGATTAATATACTCATTAATTTCGAGCACTTTGGCTCTGCCTTCTACAATATTTTTGTTTTCTTTTTATGGTTTTTTTTTCAAACCATACAGCAAAATTTCGTGAGATCATCATATCGAACAAGTCATTAATTATTCTTATGAACTTTATTGTGGCATCTCTAATAAAATAAAACACTTGATGACAGACAAGAACAAAACAACTATATTTTAAAAACCGAACA
>CAJQZM010038118.1:6287-19684 GCA_907164665.1 Colias nastes | reverse complement strand
TTTGTTTGAAAAGACCCGACAAATGAAACATTCTTGGGCACGCTTTAAATTCTTCTAATTAAGTATATTTGTTTCGTACAGTTATCGTGCATAATAAAAATAATAATTCATTAGGTAAATATTTTTCTATTATGGAACGTGATTTATCTCACAAATCACAACGATGATAGGATCTTAAAGAATTCACTGGATGAAGTTTGTATTCGAATTTATAATTTAGTTTGAAAAAATTGTTATGGAAAAAGCGTTCATGATGCAGTAAATTCACCTTGGCCCCAGATCAAAAGTTCAATACTATTTTCCGTTATTAATAACATTAATTTCTTTAAACTAATCTTAACTAGCTCTATGTGTAACGCAGGGCATTTCCTTTCCAGAAAATCAAGTTTTAGCTGATTTAAATTTTCTATATTTATTTGCTTGTCCTTTACGTATACTCTATTAAAGTTTATCTTCTTTAATTTTTTAATTAGAATTAAACTAGGTAACATTTTTATGTTACCTAGCAAAATGATAGTGATGTTTGATAAAATACTCGTGTAAAATAACTTTTTCGGGTATTTTTGTTACTATACTCTAATTAAATTAGCTTTGATCGAAAAATAAAATATCTGGTATGAAACACATACTGTAATATTCTTCATCCTACAGTTTGCAAACATATTGGCTCACAAAAAGTGCCAAGTAAGATGAAAATGATACTAACCATAATAATTTTATTCATTACGTAAGAGTTACTTAATGCAAAAAAAAATGAATGAAATTTTGATTTATAGTATTAAACATTTTTTTAAAAGTTCATCGTAACTAGGTAGGGTAAAAAAATAAAAAAAGTCAGACAATGCCTGAATAGTCTGAGTTTTAAACTTTCTCTGGCATAGGACGAGATACTTCAAAATAAAAAGTTCTCAACTTTATTTATTCAGCATTAAAAGATTTTTGCTCTTGATATGGAATCGAGAGCAAATCTTATACTTACTTCATTAAATGGAAACAGAATCCTACAATTATAAGTTTTTATGTGGACAGCTAATTAATCCTTATATTGCTCCTATACAAGGTTAATACGTTTTCAACGTACTATAGGCGAAATCTTTTATATCTTATTTTCAGATGTATAAAATTTCTAATTCTTGTTTGCTTTGACCATAAGAAATAAGCATTTCTCAATTCTTACACAAAAGTACGCCAAAAATCAAAATGTCACATCTCCTAAAGACTGAAAACATAAACATATCATTTAGCTGAGTATTTTATTTACCGTTTAATTATATTAATTGCTTAATACCATAATCTACTGTACCTACTATTTAATAATAATATACCTAACTTAAGTCTACGCTTTTTTGCTATTTCTTTAAATTTATTTTTATACAATCTGTTTTATCTCCTAAATAATGAAACTTTAAAATTTTCGTCCAATGTTTCCGCCCACTTCATATCACAATTATTTTTATTTTTTGCCAATGATTTTGTTAAATATCGACGCTCACTTTGTGACTAAATGTAATATTTTTATGCTTCTGAATAATAATTATTCCTGTTGTTTTGTATAGTAATTATTATTATCGTTATATAACGTGATTGCAAATGTGTAATGTATGTATATAGATTTTATAGTTATGTAATTAAAATGGCAATAAGTGTTTAGCGAATTTAATATTATTATCAAATGTTGCCCCTTTATTTTTATATTTACTGCCAAATACCTATATTATGATAATAGGTGGAACTATGTTATATGGAGAGAAGGTTAAAATAGAATGCACATATTGATTAGAACTAATAATAGGTATTTGATATGATAAAATATTAAATTAATTTATACTTGCTGTAACAATTACTGAATGATCATACCATACAGAAATATGTAAAGATTTTAATTGTGAATTTATGATAAAATTATCTATGATTGTAACATACGTAAAATACAGGGACATCACAAACGTACAAAATCTAAAATTAACATTTATTGTCTTGACTTTTATGATTTATTACATTATAAGAGCACAATTATTAACATTGTTAGACTGTATTTTATAGAGAAAAGGTGAAAAGACCCGTCTCGGTAATAGAACATCTCTTCTCGCTGTGGGTTAATGTTATTTGGTATATTGTACAAGTAATTATGTGAACAAAAAGTAGCCCTGCCATAAATCACGGCTTGAGCATTTCTGCGTGTCCTACTTTTGCCATTAGCCATAGAACGTGTGCTACGTTCACACTGCCAGAAGGCAAAAACATATCTTCATCATCAAGCCCATTCAATGATAATGTACCTGTGTACGGTGTCTGACTTTCTAGTCTATGAAATGTGCGCGGGCTTATATTTTCAAGTCTATTGTGGGTGCAGAATATGACTCGAGTAATAAATACGTTACGTGGCTCTGATATTTCTGTTGTGTAAATAAGTAGATATATTGTTTTCTGTCTGTGTCAATAAATGCAGTAGTCTGCAGAGTTGGTGCAGCCACTTGGCAGAGTATAGGCCGGTTGGCGCCAATCCCTAGTTCTCTTATTATAGCAAATAGTTCGCAGACACATGGTTATAGACCCATGAAATGAGAAAACCAATAGATTCGTTAGCGCTTAAGAATGTTTATTTTATGTAAATGAGAACAAAATATGTTTTGTCGAAATTTAAATAGTTCAATTGAATTTGTAGGGTCGCAATAAAGTGTTTGACATAGATTAATTGTTTTATTATTTTCCTCGTTATTCTTGTTTATGTCTTTTTAACTAGATGTAATCATATTAAAATTGATGTAATCATATTAAAACTAGATGTAATCTTATTAAAATTGTGCATAATTTAAATTTTATGATTACTTACGTTAATAAGTTCACTTCAAACAATATTCATACGTAAAATCTTAGATTATATATACAGTAGTGAGTAGTAAGTATAAATACTCTAAGCGTAAAATGATTTATTGCGCCTTGTTCGTTCTCTCGTAAAACAGGTCCAGCCGTTTTAAATATTACAGGGTCTTAAGTAGATTTCGATAAATGGTTTTAAATTAAACTACATAATATAACTACTTATAGATAAAAGAAAGTTCCTACTTTTTGCAATACCGCAGGGTGCACTTCGTAGTCCCCTCACAGCCCCCTTATATTATTCAGACGGTTGTTGTCATGATTGTTGTTGTTTTTTTAGGATTTTATTTCTTATATAGGGGAGAGCGGGGATGAAAGTCACATTTTTTTCTTTTTTTATGTAACTTCCAAAATACGTTGTTTAGGAATGATATTTGTATACCAAAGGATAGTGTAATTATTCTGGTACAAAATAAATAAACGTATTTTTGTATAATATTATCAGTTGTAGAAATATTTTGTATTTTCACTCCAAAGAAAAATGTGACTTATAACCCCGGGTCAGGGATGGTTGTCACAATGCCTAGGGTAGGTAGTCACATACTAAATAACAGGCAATTTATAAATAGAAAGTCACTTTTTGGTCTTATAATTTTACGGAATAGTTTTTAATTAAGAACTCTTAACCTAATGAAACCGTAGACAGTCTTTATTTCAGTCTGAACATTAAGAATCACAATTTTAGCAAATGTAATTTATTTATTTTATTTATTTATTTATAACTCTTTATTGCACAAACTAAAATATGACAAAAATAACATTAATACACAAGAAAGGCATAGTTTGTACAAGAAGCGGCCTTATTGCTAAGCAGCAATCTCTACCAGGCAACCTGATGGAAAGGAAATGTATGAAGTTAATGGGATAGTGCAAAAAGAAGAAAAAATTTAGTAGACCAGATGTGCATGTTTCTAGAGCCCAAAATATACAATCCTGGCATTGTACCCAAACCTCTAGATTTGCTTGCTGGGTATGGCGACAAACAGACTAAGCAGAAATCTTCATTTTCTTTCTCTTCTTCACTGTTGTCAGATTTCTTCTTGTTTTTATTAGATTTAGAAACCTTCTTCTCTTATTTCTTCTCACTCAATACAAGTTTTGATACTTTCTTTTTCTTAGCATCTTGCTCCTTCTTTTTCTCTTCTAAATAGGTCTTTTCCGGTATATCTGTCAGAATGGCCGATTTATATTTTCTTTTATCACCTTGCTGTGACTTGCGTGGAGGTGCTTTTGGTAGTGGTTTCAAAATAAGCGGGGATACGTTCAGAGTAGATTTTACACCACTAAGACCTGGTATCGCTAGGGGCTCCCGGGTTCTTACTCCACTTGGACCTGGTATCGCCAGGAGCTCATTGGGAACTTGATTCTACAAAGATTCCCCTAGCATCGGACTTTCTATAAAATTTTCTGGCATTAGGATAGATGGACTTCCAGCAGGTTCGTTAGGGCGATTTTCCGGTGTTGATTGAAAATTAACGGCTGAAACAAACAACCTCAAAACGCAAATAAAGTCAGCTCGCATACAGGGGGCTGGTTGTCACATGTGACAACCAGCCCCCGAAAATTTGTGACAACGAGCCCCATAACACGTTTTAGAAAAATAACATTGAAAATAAATTTCGATCAATGAATATCTAAAAAACTATACTACGATATTATAAAACACATTTCATCATCATCAAATGAACTGAAAGATTATTACTATAAAACAAGAACGTATACTTACGAGGTTCGACACAGCAGCACAAAAATTTACTTTTGCTATGCGAAAACAATAAACACGTGTGAGGCCCTCACGGCAGATCGGAGCGGTCTGACGCGAAGTGGGGACAGCGTTGTCACTATATCGCTTTTGCCACGCTGCAGCTGTTCAACAGACTTATTCGATAGTTCAGTTTTGTGTTAAGGCCGCTGTGACAACCAACCCGTGAGACAACCAAACCCGGTCTCCCCTACAAATTGATTCTTGTAGAATACTCTACTGTTAATACACAAATTCGATACTAAAATAATGCTCTTCATCCTATCCCTTTTATTCTAAAATGTCAACCTTTGCCTTTTTCATTATTTATGCGGGTTGACCCATCTGCAAATGATTAAAGTGATTTCCATAAATGCTGGAACGTAGGTTTAATTCTCTTGTTTTTCACTTCTCGTAAAGCTATGTTATCTAATTACCATACCCATTATACCGAATACTTAACTACATAATATTATGACATGTGCTTAACTATGTATTAAGTATAGTTAACAAGGTATAGCAATATTTACACGTGCCTCGTTGACACACCCATTTCGCTTGCTCATAAAATTAGTTCAGCGGTTGTAGGTCAACAAATAACGATCTGTCATTAAGTAGCAACAGGTACATTGAAGTACCTAGCTGCTTGAACGTATTCTAACTTCATTTCAGCGGAAATTAAATTTAACACGGGGTATATACCTATCGACCTACCTATTAAATATATTTGGATATATACAAAAAAATCTCTGTAGGTACCTATTATATTTTTAACTACGTCTATGGGCTTAAAATTTTGTAGAAGTTATAGTACTTAGGTAGGTAAAATAATGATGTGGATCCTATTCATTATTTTCAAAATCTTTTTCTCGTTTTCTATTGCTCTTGAAATTATTATGACCTGAATAAATAGATTTTGTAGCTACAGTAGAACCAAGTCGTTGGATGTAGTACGCCATGGTTTTAGATCGTCCTTCGTCTATATACAATTTAGCTTTCATTATTTTAAAATTGTACCTACACAACTGTGACAAATTGATTGCCTTTGTTCATTGGTCGCGCGTGGATGTTCGTAGGTACTATTTGGCTACATTTTATGAGCTCCAAGCACTTATAAACCCACTTATCAATCATTATATTATTATGTACACTGTACGCCTACGAAGGCTCTATGCTTAGTAAGATAATGGTATTTCTCTACGTCACCTGGTACGTAAATACGTACCTACATAATATAAATTATCAAGACTCAAATAGGTACAGAGCTAGAGGTGCGTGGGATAAGTATTTTTCGTTGTTACCTACGCTGATTGATTTTTTAAGCCATATTATATAATTATTTAAAGCCCATCACTAAGTTATTAAATATACTAATCCTCTCTGATAACAACATTTACGACTCTAGGATGGTCATAATAATTAATAATATGTCCATGATTCCAATAATAGATTAGCAGAGCTAACTGCTACAGCCAAAATACTTGGCAGGAAAAAAAAAACAACATCATTTTAATTGTAACAATAGATATATTTGTTTCCTAATATACCTACCACTGTTATACAACAGAATAAGCTTGAAATCTCGTAACATTCTATCTTGATGTTATAATGTTTAACAGAAACAGTAGGTACTACCTAGGCAACGTCTTTTTCATAACTATTAATTCTACAAACGTACCTATTTATCGAAGATATTTTGGTAGTGAAATAAGTAGGTAAGGATACAAGGTAAAATGTCTAATTCAAGGAAAACCATCTAATCACTAATGGTTTCCTAATATTGTAGGTAACTAGTTTATTTGAGATATTTTCCTTTCAGGTGAATAATTTTCCTTTCAGTGTCGCTTTGCCATAAATATAATTTAATATTAAATTCAAGTTGACGGAATCGAATCTAAGACATGTAGCATATCAATTATCACATCTTATTATCGGCGAGCAAACATATTTCTACAGATACCTACTCTTCTTACCAATTAATGAATTTAATATAACTGCGTTAATATAACTTCTGTTGCTCGTATTGGAGAGCAAATTTAATCAAGCATTGAAAGTCTCAAAAGTATTTCAAGAATGCAATGCCCACGTACTTTTCTAATAAAGTTGCGTTCATATCGATCCATTGCGCGCGCCGGCTTCTCCCTTATCTCATTCCTTGGAACCATTACAAATAACGTCAGCTGGTCATAGGAAATCTAGGTAATGGAAATATCTATTTCCCCAATACAAGCATAGTCATAACTGTGGAGTTTCTAAATAAGTGTGAAGTTCTGAATAATTTGTTAAGCTATAAGAGTGTTAAAAGGATATTTCGATTCTTGCAACCAAAATGCCTGGGGCAAGGCATAAAATCCTGGGGCATGTCCTCTCAGGATTTTGCCACAAGATGAATAGACGCAAACCTATTTATGGAGATTCTCTGGATACACCATTGAATAGATGTCTCACGACATTTGATATTACCCTATTAGGTAAGTCATTTTTTTTTCATTTTCTCAACTACCTGTGTAAGTTTAGGAATAGTAGACAATTTTTTTATTTTATTACTAGCTGCTCCAGCAGATGTTGTTCTGCCCTATAATTGCCCTTTGCCTTATAAAAAGTATTGCCGAATTGGTCGAGCCGTTCCTCAGTTTTACACATAGCAATACAGTTGGCGATTCATTTTATTTTATGCAGAATAAATTTGTCAGAATCTATAGATAAACGGAGCTCTACATTGTTTTTCTTCATAAAAATATGTTATTTCAAAGTTGTTTTAGTAGTTTTTCTTATCCTTATCATAAAATGAAACAAAACTATGTATATAAAGCAATTTATTACCCAGAACTTACAACCTACTCCTAAAAAATTGTTACAGGTATAGGACATATGGTCGGTGCTGGTATATACGTTTTAACGGGCACAGTCGCTCGTCATATGGCTGGTCCAGCCACAGCATTGAGTTTTCTATTAGCAGGAATAACATCGACTCTTGCTGCTTTATGTTACGCTGAATTTGGCACAAGAATACCCAGAGCTGGTAGCGCGTATGCCTATACGTATGTGAGCATTGGTGAATTCTGGGCTTTTATAATTGGTTGGAACATTGTACTTGAATACATGATTGGTAAGTTGTTTACATGTGTATTTAGGTACAATTATTTGCTATTATAATAAATCACATTATAGAATATCACTAAGCAATGCATCTATCTTTTCAGGTGCTGCATCAGTAGCTAGAGCGTGGTCAGGTTATCTCGATGCTATGTTAGATGGAGCGATTAGCAATGCTACTATATCAGTTACTGGCGAACTTCATGAAACTCTCTTGAGTAGATATCCTGATATTTTAGCCTTTCTCATTTGTATAATAGCGTCACTTATTCTCGCAGTTGGAGTAAAAACTTCAGCCTACATCAACAACGGTCTAACAATTCTTAATCTTCTGGTCATATCTCTCGTAATATTCCTTGGATTTTACTATGCTGATATTAGCAATTGGTCGTCAAAGCACGGTGGTTTCATGCCTTACGGTTTGAGTGGAGTTTTAACAGGAGCTGCTACTTGTTTCTATGCGTTTGTTGGATTTGATAGTATATCGGCTTCCAGCGAAGAGGCAAAGGACCCTTCTCGATCTATTCCAACTGCAACAATTTTATCGATGGCTGTTGTTGGAATAGGGTACATCCTCGTTGCTATTTCTTTAACATTGATGGTCCCGTATAATACAATTAATCCCGAAGCCGCATTGCCAGCAGCTTTGGGTGCCGTTCACGCAGATTGGGCTAAGTATGCAGTTGCTGTTGGAGCAGTGTGCGGCATGACTACAACTCTGTTAGGTTCTCTATTCTCCCTCCCCCGCTGTTTATATGCGATGTCGGCTGATGGCTTGTTATTCGGATTTCTCAGTGATATTAGTAACAAATCGCAAATACCGATTTCCAATCTCATTATATCGGGATTTTCCTCAGCACTTATTGCTTTATTGTTCGATCTAGAAAAGCTGGTTGAGTTTATGTCTATTGGTACATTGTTGGCATATACTATTGTGAGTGCAGCCGTTATTATTCTACGCTATCGGCCAGCTCCTCCTGCTGAGGATAAGGACTATGGAATACCACAATTAGAGTCACCTGGAGACCGGGAAGATAGTTCAGCAACAGGAACGCCAGGAACGGATGCAGGATCATCTTCATCGGAGGTATACCTAAAACAAAAGTAGTAGTTGAAAATTTGCTACATTAAATGATCAAAGTTAATAAATATGTAGACTTTTAGGTAGAATATTTCATGTATTTCTGTTGAAAAGTCAAACATAAATGTGCCATTATATTGCAGATGTTCGAAGCTTTGACTGTTGGTCGTTTACGGCCACAATACGCATGGTTAGAGCCCCTCGTTGGAGGTAGAGCGCCTGGCAGTGCGGTCACCAGTTGCGTCTATGTGTTTGCGTTAGCTGCTGCAGCTCTCAGCGCCCACAACCTATTGACTAAACCTACTATCGTTTGGATGATTGTACCAGATATCGTGCTTAGCTTAGTTATCGTTGGATGTAAGTATATTTGTCTTGACAATCAATGTACGTACATAGTGTGAAATACAAATAAGGCGAAATTAATGGTCATATTATCATATAGGTATCTATAATTACTCACGTGCTTTTGTCCTTTCAAACAATACATCTGTATGTTTTGTGTGGTCACGTTAAACAAATACCGTCAATTTGTCACGTATACAATATTGATTATACAAATTTAAGAAGGAAATGGTAATATAATGTTTGAGACTCCTTTAAATCTGGGAAATTATATTGTCTTCAAAATACTTCATAAATTTTCACTTAGAAGGTATCTAAACTAACAGTGAACATTACATACAAGATTTGACTAGATATAATTCAGTGTAGTTAAATAAAATATTTGAGTTGATGACGACGTTTTTAAGCTAAGTTTTTAAGTGATCGTTTACCACTTAAAAATGTATCAATAACTTTTTTTTTTATTCCAGGTCTATTTATTATCTGGGCACACCAGCAGAGTCCGATGTGTCTGCCGTTCCGAGTTCCCTATGTACCGCTGTTGCCGGCCGCAAGCGTTATGTTGAATATCGAGCTGATGATCAACCTTAATGCTCTCACTTGGGCTAGATTTGCTATTTGGATGACTTTTGGTAAGATTTTCATTGGTATCCTCATAGAATTTGCATACTTCATATTTTATAGTTGTTTATTTATAACTTAAGGAAATGCAAGCAGTTTAATCAGTTAATAATTCTTAGTAATATTATAAAATGCGAAAGTAGCTCTCTGTCTGTCTTTAACGCTTAGAGTTCCATATCAAAGCTTTCACTGCAAAACAAAAAGGAAATAAAGATATGATAGAAAATTATAAATCGCGTAAAAATCAATGAGTATGATTGCAATCGATACCGCCTTCGAAAAGCTATCACTCTTCTGGCACCAATTATAAGAATTTACAAACAGTTCTTTACCTTCCAGGCCTCTTACTCTACTTCCTGTACGGCATCCACCACAGCAAGCTCGGAGAAGGTGTAGCAGGTCTCCTCTCCCGGTCCAATAGTAACTCGCACGCGGGTTGGGGCGCGGTTGACAAGACTAGCACCCTCGCGCGTAGAGTTGGACGTCTCGGCCGCGGCAGTAGAAGCGACGACCGTAAACCTATTATATGCGACGACGAATTCGCTAGGAGAGATCCGTGATTTTAAACTATTTCAAACAGAAGGTCTATGAAGCAGCTTCTCTGTTGTTTTTCGATGCGGTGTGTAGGATAACTGTTCATAAATTACTAGAGCAATTAAAATGGAATGGCCATGTTTCTTACAGATTAATTGATATTGATTTATTGATGGATTTTTGTGTATAAAGGCGAAAAGCTTTGTGCTAACAGATATTTTATACTATTAGGTACCTACGTCAAGCAAGAGAGATTACTGATTTTTTTCTAACAACATCAAAAACACGTTTTAATGTTTGATATTACATACACAATGTCTATGAAGTCGTTCTGCTTTTGCTATTTGTAGTAGTGTATGAGTTGTCCATCAGATTATTAGAATATAAAAATACTAGCTTACTGCCCGCGGCTTCGCCCGCTTTGTCTAAAACCTAATAAATTATATACTAAAACCTTCCTCTTGAATCACTCTATCTATTAAAAAAAACCGCATCAAAATCCGTTGCGTAGTTTTAAAGATTTAAGCATACAAAGGGACATAGGGACAGAGAAAGCGACTTTGTTTTATACTATGTAGTGATACTCAAGAAAAGTTCGCACAAAGAGAAATCTCATCGCACATTTTTATATATACAGTTTTCACAAAAAAGTTGTTTAACATTTTGTGAATAGCTTATCCTATTATATTAATGTAATGTGTATAGGACGGGTTTTAGGGGCATTTTAGGAAACCGCCTTTATAACACCTTTACCGATGTGATTGTATTGGTACATAGCGTGATTGAGGAATAGATTATATAGATTTTTTTAGCTTTTTCTAGTGTGCCATCTCCCTCACGTATGGACTTAGGACTATGGTATGGTTTGGCAAAAAGATTAGAAACATAAATAAAAATTTGTCCACAAATGTTGCAATGCCACAGATACCTAATATAATACAATACTAAAACCTAACCTACTATTCTTCAGTCAGTTAACTTAACCCTCCTGGGGTTAAGTTTTTTTTTTGTCAAACTGTATCATATTTTTTCATAAGTTATACCTATGTGGTGCATACTTGTATATATGTACGCGCTTTACATTGTTCCTATATTATTATTTTGAGTACATTTAAACGCTTTTGCAGCGAAAACAACTATAATATTTAATGATATTTATTAAATTGTTTTTGTTATAATTTGGGTAAGTAAATGTTTTATAGTGAAATTATTATAAAGTCATATTTTAAAGAATTTATTATATCACTATAATTTACATATTGTTGCTTATTTATAATACACATAGGTATACTTAACTGTACTCACACGTTATCAATTCATTATTTTATTATAGACTATAACTTACAAAAACTTAAATGTATCAATGTAATATTAAAAACAACATAAATAATATACTTATACAAGACAATACAATTATTTGTTGACAAATAGAAATGCTATAATATTTATATACTTCCATTATTTACAAAAAAGCTGTGTAGTCACAAAGAATCTTATTTGAGCATATTTTATTTATAGGAATGTTCACTGAAACTATTCAATTCTACATTAATGTTGTTGTATAGTCTTTTAATTATGTATATGGTAAGATGTTGATGTGTAAATAAACAAATTATAATCGTGGCTATATGTCTTTTATTTCGTGTGCCTTTGGTCTTATACTTTTTGTCCATTTACAATCATTGTCAGTATAAAAACAAACAATTTCATATGTACAATAACTATGTACAAAGTAGTATGATATTATTATGTAGAAAAAAAAAAAACAACTGATATTACATTTCACTATCTGCATTTATTTACTTAAATAAAAATATTATACTAAACAAATATCATAACCCGTGATCCGGGCTTAAAACTATAAAATTAATAATTTATAAATTTTCCTAATAAAATATATAATGTGCATTGCACCCTTATCGACCTTAAATATTGAAGTTGGTTTATTTTGTCTGTTACAGTTTACAGAAATGGTTCTTACAGCTCTGGCATATTAAAATGTTCTAGAACATTCGAGATATTTACAGCACATTCAAATTTTAGGTAAGGTGAGTTGGGGTAAGTCCGGACATGGGGTAAGAACATAAACATCAAAAATTCGGCGAATACGAGCGTATTTATTTACGGTGGCAAAATTCTATACGACTTCATTTTGTTTTGCATCGACCTTCAGGTCCCGGGCGTCGCTCCGACGAGCCGCGCGCCTGTTAAGTGGATTTAAAAAAAAATCGTCAAAAAATCATTTTTGAGCGTAAAAGATCGGATATATTTTTTTAATAGACCTTATGCTATATTCAATAGAAGTGCATTTAAAAGTATGTCCGAACTTACCCCGAAGAGTACTTTTTTACCATAGTCATAAAAAAAGTAAGTGTTGTTTTTAAACGCCTTAAAATCAGAAACTGTTGAGTTTATAAGAACAAACCTATTGTAGAACAAAGCGATGCGCAATTAATTGTGATTTACATCAGTTTTAAGTAGTAAATCTTGAACTAGTGATGAGAAAATCGGGCTTTTGCTAGACCATTTCAATACGTCTAAAATCCGTCCGGTCTTACCCCAACTCACTATACCATAGAAACATTTAATTAAATCAGGTGTAAAATTATAGAATAGTGATGAACCTTACTGTATATTATGTAAGAATAATTATTATTTACATTCAAGATTTGTTTAAGAATGGAATGGATATTTCAAATGCGGATATATATTATTACTACTGTTCCAAATATACAAGTTCTACATAGAAAATTCGTGTATTAAATTGTTTTTGTATGTATATAACTATACTAGGTGTTATAAGGTCAGTCAGAAAACCATACTATACAAAGTATAATTGACTCTATAAATTTGCTTTCAATTTTAAACTATTTTATAGTTTACTAGCGGCCCGCCCCGGCTTCGCCCGTGGTACATATGAAAAATAGATGTTGGCCGATTCTCAGACTTACCCGATATGCACAGAAAATTTCATGAGAATCGGTCAAGCCGTTTCGGAGGAGTATGCAGACTAACATTGTGACACGAGAATTTTATATATAAAAAAATAAGATAAGATAAGATAAGATAAGATAAGATAAGATAAGATAAGATAAGATAAGA